>CAIGRK010044107.1:682-17636 GCA_903798315.1 Fraxinus greggii | reverse complement strand
TTAGTGGAAATTGAATTTTATTGTCGTTAGGGCACATCCAATGGTGCTCTAAATTAGATTTAAATGGTGATTTAGATTCCCAAAGTGGTTGGAAAACTCTTCAATGGAGATGTAAAGGAAATGCGAATTGCATTTTTGGCAGAATATATAAAAAAAGATATAAATTTACGTCTTTTTTAAATTCATGAGGCAAAAAAGCTACTAACCCACTTGCACCCAATTTTATTTTATTTTTTTTAAATCTTCCCATGGAGCAGAATTTGAAATGCGGATATAAAAGTGATTTTTGGATATGTTAATTTACACTTGATTTTACACTATTATTGAAGATGCTCTTAGGAATTTTAAACCGCCGCCCTGTGTGAAAAAGAGAGGAACTTAATGCATTGTTTGTTTTTGGAAGTCGTTTGGATCTTTTTGCCCCATAATCCAGACTGTGATTGGAGAGTAATTTTTGTTTGGCAAGGGTGGTTTCCGGGCATATAACATACATATATGCAGCGCAGGCAGCTGAATGGAGAAAAGATAGAAGAGCTTAAAACCATCTCTCTCTGCCTTGTATAAGAGTGTTGGTATAGCCTTGAATATCTCTTTCCCAAATATAAGTATAAAAGAACGATCTCATCTAGTGCAAGGCAACGTTCTTCTTCAAGTTTAAAGTATTGGTAAATTGTTCATGGCGATGTTATGAGCAAACAAGTTTCTACTTGTACAGATGTTTTTAATAAATTGGTTTACAAATGATGAGGTGGCAACATTTCAACGGCTGGATCAATTGTGTTTTTGGTCAAAGATGGTGTAAGATATTGACACCGGTAAAAACTGTAAACTCGGTGGTAAGGGTAACATTTCCACTTTTCCTTTTCCTTTTTTGGGGTGATTTTTATGTCCTTTGACATGAAGACTTTCCCAAAAGGCCCAAAGCCTCCGCTTTTAGTGACTCTGATCCCCAGCTCAGTACTTCTATTACAGGTTCAATGGCATTGCTCTCGTGCAGGACATTGGCTCCTCTCTGAGGAGACTTCCGGAACCAGAGTCGAGTGTGTCTGAATTGCTTCGTAGGCTGTTGCATGTACTTTTCCCTGTAAAAGGTTAATCAAATCAGGCAGAGCATTGGCCTCCAACAGGCAAAATGTAGAACTCACACTACACGCACCCCCATGAGCTTTACATATTATTTAAGCTTAATAAATCAGTATGAAGAGTTAGTTTGGTTCGAATAGATCAATTCAATCCTGTCTTTAAGCTAGAATTAGTTGTTTGATAAAAACTTCAAGCTAAAAATGTTTTGGTTCTTTGAAAAAACTAAATCAAATCCAACCATGCCAACCTCAATTAGAGAGAATATAATTTGATTCATAACTATGATCTTCTCTCTTTTCTTACTTATATGCAGGAGTTAATTTAACTCAGGGTAAGATTCACTATTTAATTTTTCCTGTGTGTTAAGTTCCTTTAACTAAATCTTGAGATCTCATTTAGTCATTAAAATTTTGAAGTGTCAAAATTTTGTACGTGATTTATCATCAACTCAGATTTTAATGATTTTTTTTAGAATTTATGGATTCTCATAGATTTTATTGATTTGAATTCCATTACATAAGGGGAAAATTGCAGTCGAGGTACCAAATCTTTCAGTTAGTTACAGACTTTGCCTAAACCTTTCATTTGTACCACCAATGGTACCCAACCATTAAAAAAAATCGCAGCTCTAGTCCTTATTGACGATTTCCATCCGTTTGACCACGAAAGTCGTTAGTTGACCCCAGAATCAAAAAAATTATAATTTCCACCAAGTAGACAAGGGCAATTTCTGAATCACTCACTTTTCCTATCTATTATTGCACTTCACTGTGCACTTTCCTTCCATTTTCATCACTATTATTATTCTTCTCTCCCCCACAGTTATTCAGGAAAAATCAGCACGCAGATGGAGATGAATGTATGTAGATGTGATTCCCCGAGCAAATGAAGACCTCATGGACGAACCTGAACCCAAGAAAAAGATTTCTCACTTGTCCTCGAAGCCAAGATTTGGGTGGATGTACCTTTTCCATGTGGTGTGACCCTCCTATGTGTGAGAGATTTAGGGAGCTGATTCCAAGTTTATTACGAATTGGGAGGGAAATAGAAGCTGAAATCAGCACCCTCCAAACAACAAGACCAAATTTGTGGAAGACTTGGTTGTTACGCTTTGTGTGTGGAGTGTTTGTAAAATGGATTTTTACCTAGGTATATAGGCTGGGTATTTTTAGTTTCAGAAATTTAGGCTTAGTGTTTAGGCATTGGGGGTTTTGTGTTATATATTGTGAAATGTGGATATAAATGTGGTTGTGTTTGTACCATTTTTCTTCAAATGAAGTGCTCATTTCTGTATTGTATTCTAGATGGTACTGACTTGTCACATTTCTATTTCTGTTTCTACCCTTTATTTAATGAGAAGTTAAAGTTCAGATCACGCGGCAAACGTTTCGCATATGGTGCATCATAGGTACCAAACCTTTGTTATAGTTGCAGGGAAAGTACCCAACCTTTTACTTTTATTGCAGCAACGGTACCAAACCTTTGGTTATCGTTGCACTATTAGTACCAAACCTTTGGTGTTTGTTGCTTTATAAATACTAATATTTTCACATAGAACCTAATTTCCTAGACTTGATGTTCACTGAAAACCAGGTGACAACAGTGTAATGCAATGAATTCAACCTTAACTGTGCAGAACAACATATGAAATCATAACATTTGCTGCATATGCTTCCATTCCATTCCACATTTCAACAAATACAACGTTTACAAAATAATTACAGTTCACTTTACAAAATCATAATATTGACAAAATAAGTTCACTTCCCAGCAAAAAAGTGAAAAGAGAAAACACATCATGTTGAAGATTTCAATCTTTGAGTCTTGGACTTCTTCAGTCGTGACTTTGAAGTTATTCTAGATGGTGCTCTTTTTTCCCCTTTGACGCACTTGACTATGTATCTTGTTGAGATTTCGGGTGCGTTCTTGCTTCTGCTTCTTGTTGTGAACTAACTTCACCAGGCAATGGTCTCTTGCAGCTTCTTTTGTTATGTCTAGATCCCCTGCATCGTTTACACGTCATCTTCATGTCGGTCCTTCCTAACTTAATTCTTGCAGGTTGTTCCGTCTGTGATCTCTTTCTCACTTTTTTGGGTCTGCCTGCCTGTTTTTTCTACGGTTCATTCAAAGGGTGCTTTCCCAGCTCTGGCCCTGAAATAGGTAGGATCACTGGGGAGTAACACATGAGGTATGTTTCCTTGCTGTAACATGGATCAATGTAGTCATATATGTCTATATCCATTGACAGCATGCCTGATATTGCATGGGGACATGACATTCCAGCCATCTGCCATTTTCTGCATGCACATTCTTGTTTTGTCAAACTAACACTCCACCTCAATCTATCTCCACTAGTTATCTCGAATTTATGACTACCTGCGTAGTCTACCTTCTAGTATCTCGCCTCACCCTTAGCCTTCTCAATGATTTTCATTACCCTTGGCCTGAATGCATGATCTCACCTCTGTGTTGATTCCCCTTTTGCATTCATTCTTATCATTTGTTGATTCTTATTATTTCCAGCACAGAGATGATGAGCTTCTCTCTAGCAACAACAATGGAAGAGTTGAATGCCTTGCACAGGTTATTCAAAAGAATATCACACTTGGAATGCTCTTCAAAATGTGATCTGCTCCATTGTACTGATTTACCTTTTCCATTCATTCTTATCATTTGCTGATGTCTTATTGTTTCCAGCATAGAGATGATGAGCTTCTCTCTAGTAACAACAATGGAAGAGTTGAATGCCTCGCACATGTTATTCAAAAGAATATCACTCTTGGAATGCTCTTCAAAATGTGACCTGCTTCACTGGCACGGTGGTTTTTCAGTAAACCAGTTGTAAGCATCTTCATTAACTTCTTTCAACTCATTCATCACATTCCTCTACTCTGGCACAGTTGTGGCCCTTGCTACAGCCTAAAACAAGTTCTTATGGGTTACGCCTTTGTTTACCAAAGTGAAATTACTATATAAATGTCTAGCACAACACCTGTGCTCATCCCCTTCACATTATTAATTTATACAATCCACCAAATTCCTTTGTTTATTAGAAATGAATGTCCAAGCTCTAGGGTTATACATCCCTATGTCATCAATTAACAACTGTATGAACCATTGCCAATTTGTTTTGTTCTCAGCATCTACTACTGCTCACGCTATGGGGAACATACAATTCTTACCATCAATTTCTACGGCTACCAGCAACTGTCCATCTTGTGCAGACTTTATGAAGCAGCCATCCAGCCCAACAACTGGCCTACATCTAGCTTTAAAACCCTTTTTATAAGCCACTAAACATATATACAATTTCTTAAAGGTAGGACCTGGCCCTTTATTCTGCACTGTACTACCAAGTTTTGTTCTCTTTAACTCCTCTCCATAATCCCATAAAATGTTGTACTGCTAAGCTACAGTCCGATGCACCACTTGTGCACATTTGGATCTTGTCATGTAGAACTGATGCTTTGAAATCTCATACATGCAATTTTCTTTTCCAGTTTCCATAAAACTATTCATTGATATATTGGGATTAGACTAAACTTTCTAATGTATATTTTTGCCAGATAACCTGCATTAACCCTTTTATTTTGCCACACCATTGTGCATGTGTGCTCATCTCTGAAGGTGTTAATTCTGAGACTCTTGTCTGGTTATTGGTATGTATGTAGAACCCAAGGGCAATTTTTTTTACATTTAACTCTCACCAGTGTTTTCATATTTTTCACATATTTGAGCTGCCTGGAATTTTTAACTGAGTACTGAACAGTTGCAGCCCTTAGAACCTTGACACTATCAAACTTCATCCCTAACTTGAACTTTGGATCATCCATATCAGTGGTACGGTTAAACCAGCACTCATTCATCCTCCTGGAAGATGATCCCTCACCTAAACTCATCTGAGTCGTCATAATCTATTTCAACTTCTTCTTGATGAGCTGCCTCACCTTCCTGTTCAATCCTTCCACTATTTATATGAATCCCAAACCCTTCACTCAACTTGAAACCTGTGGTTGTATCATTATCATCAGTGGGTATATTTTCTTCTTGCTCATACTCCGAGTCATTGAAATCCTAAAAAAAAAACCCTCTTCATATTTATCATGTTGCTCATGATATGTGAAATCTACTTACACATTAGATACATGGTCTTCTTCCTCAACATGTGCTTCAGTTTGCTTTGGTTGCTCTGGTTCACTATATTGCACCTTAGGTTCATAATATGCACATAACAATGTGGTTCACCTTGCTGCACTTCATTTTCCCCAGAATGCACCAGTGATTTACCATGTTCCACATCAGTTTGTGCAACCTGCGCCTCTGATTGACCATGCTGCACATCAAGTTCACCAGAATTCACCTCTGATTCACTATGCTGCACATGAGTTTCAGCAGCATGCACATCAGTTTCACCAGCTTGTAATTCTGATTGACCATGCTGCAAATCATCTACTTCATCAACAATGTATGACTCATCACCTTCTAATGAATCATTATAAACCTCAACAGCATAGCATGATTGCTCCTCAACCACTGGTACCTCATGCACACTAAACTTTTAAACATTTATCGACTCCTCACCAGTCTCACAATCAACCACAGAAATATTTCCATCCCATGGCAACTCCAGTACCTCAACTACAGGGAAGCAATACACTTCAGCAATCCTCTTCTCACTAAGCCACTTCACCACATTCATGAATCCGAATCTTTTACCAACCAGAATGATGCTTCACTCAATCTCTTCTTTTCCATCTTGTACAAATATCTGACTCTACCAGAATATCCCATCATCTTCATGGCATTATCAAGAAGAAATCAGGGTCGACATAGTCCATGTAACTTACTCTGCCATGCTTGTACACAAAATTTCTCATCTTTCCCAATAAAGCTCCACCATGATGTAGGCATATGCTAAAATACTTTAAATTTTCCCCTGAAAAAATGAGAAAAAAATCAAGCCCTAACCCTTTTTTGTTTGAGAAATGCACATGTACAGAACGATCTATTACATAGCACATTAACTTCCAAGTTATCAAATCATGCAAAATTTTCACATTTTCCAGTACGGGGTGACAATCTATATGCACGGCTTGTAATCACATTGTTTCATACCGCAAATGGGAATTTCAGGGCTCACGCTTACTGTATACATGTTGGGGAAGATAGCCTCGAATACAGGTTGCAAAATTTGATGGAAGATCATCATCTTCTTCGTATAGGTCGTCTTCTTCTTCGTGGGTTTTCACAGATTTCATAATGGATGATGAAATGGAATGTAACTGGCGTTTTTTCATTTAAAAAGGGAAAGTGTGCAATTCCGAAATTGCCATTCTCTATCTGGTGGAAATTATAATTTTTTTTGGGTCAACTAACGATTTTCGTGGTCAAACGAAAGGAAATCGTCAATGGGGACTGGAGCTGCGATTTTTTTAAAGGTTTGGCACCGTGGGTGGTACAAATGAAAGATTTGAACGAAGTATGCAATTAACTGAAATGTTTGGTACCTCGGTTGCAATTTTCCCTTTTTTTTTTTTTTTAATGTAAACTATGTACTTAATTTTGTATGATTAATGATAAATTTAATAGGTGAATGAAATTTTAAGAACATAATGGAATAATTATTTTTATATTCTTAACTAGTAAAAATTTAATTCCAAATTCTAATAAAATGATAACCCAATTACACCTTTCCACTTCTCTCCAAAAAAATGAAAATTAAAAATAAGATATTTTATTGCTATTTATTTTTTTAGATTTTGCTTATATTAATTTATTTTATTTTAGTCAACGGTTTATGGGCTCCAAATCCATTAAATATGAGGGGAGGACTAGAATTTCTAATGAGTTCAGTATGCATTTTAAAGGCTCGAAATACATTAAAATTTATTCAAACCATTTCAATTAATGAAACGTTTACAAATTAACTAGTTATTGGGACACATAAATTGTAATGGAATCTATTAATTTGATTGAAGACACCCATTTTTGATAAGGATTACCTAGATATTAATAGCAATGTTTTTAAAATTGGATCGGGCATCGATCTGGAAAAAAGGGATCAAAGGTCAAAGGATATGTAACTAAGATATTCAACAAATGGGCATAAATGAAAACTAAGTGGGCTAAAAGGCCCATATACAAACCTATTATTTAAACATTTTCCAGATAAAAAAAGCAGTAGATTGTTATAATCTTGCCGGCAGCGCCTCATCTTCTCCGATCTCTACTCTTTAACACATATACAAATATATACACCTACCAATACTTGTATACAAATACATGTCCTAGGTTTGAGCGTAAATATTAGAGTGTTTTCTATCTCTTTTCTTTTCACTACAATAAGATTTTAGATTCACAACGAGTTTTGGACGAATGGAGATACGGCTAGGACAAATATTTCTTGTATTCATCTAGCTACTCATAATTTTTTCTTTCAAAAAACTTGACCCAATGAACCGTGAAAATTGTAATCGGTCACCAATTTTTCAGTTAAATCGGACAGTCACCAAATTTTACATCAGTTGTTTCTCATCCGATTTTACCCATGTGACTGGATCGGATCTCAAGTAGGTTCTCGATTTTTTTAATTGAATTGATCGGTCCGATCCAATTGTTAAAACACTGGTTAATAGATCATCAAAACTCGAATTTAGAACATCCTTTAGAGCGTTCGTAAAGACTCTCTAAATATAAGCTATTTTTTATTTTAAAGAGCTAATACTTTAAAATAAATTTCGAGAGACTATTTTCAAATGGAGAGTCAGTTTGATTATTCAAATTTGAACAACCACATTAATAATGTATTCTTAGTTTGTAGTAATTGTAATTAATAAGCTGTAGAGTTCAATACTCTACTTTTTAAATTGTTCAAACTGTATTTGAAATAATTGGTGGTTGATATATAATAAAAATAAGTTAAATAATGGTTGAGTATGAAAAAAATATTTCTTACAAAATGTAAAATAAAGAGCCAATGAGAGCATTGTTGAAAGACATTTTTAAAGATAAATTTAAAGATATTTTTGGTTATAAACAAGTGCTTTTTATAAATAGATAGAATCTTAAAAGAGATAGTGTTATCTAACACCAATCAAGTGGTTATATTTTATAGATTCAATTAAATGAGTTGTGTGTAATTTTGTATTTAAACGAATTTATAATTTAATATCATAGAATTACTAAATTGGTGCTCAACATTATTGATAAGGAATAACATTACTCGTCTTAAAAATTCTCTTAAAGAAGCTGAACTATTGTCTTGTCCCCACATTGAGAAGTTCGTTAAACCCGTAACGCTTTAAACAATGAGTTTGAAAAAAGCACTTTAACAGTGGATTTCCAGTAGGTACCTCAATCGTAGTCTGTATCCATTTATTTATTTATTTTTATTTTATCAATAAGAGTTTTACGAAACTAATTGTCAACCTATAACTTAACAATAAAATGGCAAACATAATGTATTATTCAAAATATATATTATAATCAAATAACAATATTGGAAATGTTTCAAACGATCACTTCAATACTAGTTACAATGCGGTTTTAGAGGATAAATTTTAATTAGATTAGGATAATATAGTTGTACAATCATATCTTTCTCAATTGATAACATTGTCACTCCATCTGATCGACTTCAACTTTGAGAAATTTCTTTTTGTATATGCAACTGTAATTGGTATGGTTATTAAAATTTTGTGATCTATATATACTTTTGAAAAACAACCATCTAATGACTTCAAATATTGTAGCATATCAATTGCCTTCTTTGTTTCACTTGGTAAATAACATCTCAGGAATATCGACTCCGAATATAGTTATTCTCCATTAATGTCTGAACGTTCATTATGTTCCATATACTATTCAAGATTCATAGAAGACTTTAACGAATAGCCAGTAATCGCATGTTGTGACCTCTCTGAAGTAAAAATCCAAAGGTCTATTTAGATTATTTAAATTGTCCAAATCGATTCGAGTTTGAAATGAAGATCAGCTCGATCAATGCTAAAAGATTCTTCAACTATTTGCTTTACCTCATCATTGTCACTTTTATCAATCTGTTTGTGGTTTTTCGAAATACAACTTTAATTCTCATTTCACTTGCCATTTGTTTTGCTTCATCCATAACAACAGCAAACCTAGTTTCTCTGTAATTCTTTGAGAAACGAAACAAGTTTTTTATAAGAGGTTGATAGCATGGTCAATATTCATGTTTTTCAGCAAGAAGAAATTTACTTTCATATTGACTACATGCTGCAACATGTACCAGATTACTACGCAAAGCAATAACTCAAAATTCGTAAGTTTATATGTTGTTAAGGACCAAATTCACTCTTTATTTTAGCATCTTCACTAATGTTTGCCAAGTCAAGCAAATTGTCTCTTATTTCGATATTTCTCTAATTCAACCTAACTTTTCTAATGTGTTTGTGACAACAGCTTCAGTGTCGAACCTTCCACATTGTCTTTGAAAATCCTCCATTGTTTACGAGAAGAACAATCACATTGCATAATGCCACATTACGACTACAACATCCACATGGAGTATAGAAAGCTCTGGAATTCATTTCATGTAATCTTCTTTGTAGACCTTTATGTCTCCTGCTCATGTTAGTTTTGTTGGTATACCCTTACCCTCCGATATCATCAATATCAAGCTCAAGATTGGCTAATACATTTTCACGTTTTATTGTAAGTCCAAATTCTAATATATCACCTACCTTAAAAAATTCAAGCCAATATTCTTCTACTGTTGTCATGTTTGCTGAATCATCTCACATTGTATTACTATAGGTATTTTCCCTTCGTGACTCATATCTGTAGTACAATCAAGTATGCCATATTTATATTTCTTATGTTTATCTTTCTTGAAAATTGAACCCTTCACTTCATTAGACAATATCTAATTGGATCAAAACCATTAACCATTTCTAACTAGTAAAAGGATGCCATGGTTAACATTTGTCTCCAATGTTCTCTTTTTTCATTGATCACCAATTGCACGCTTTTATCAATTGTATTTTTTCTTTGAAGTTTGTTCTCTAAGTCATGCAACATATATGCTCCATATTTGCTTCATGATTTTTAAGACATTGATGTCAAACATACCAATATTTGTATCCATCATTATCGTTCTTGGCATCTTAAACAGCATGCAACAAAAGCAAACTATCATGTCCAAATAAACTAAATATCGTAGCCATCTTCTATAATTTTTTTACCCATTTGGTAGTAACCACTTATATTGTAATGACTCAAAATGTCTACTTGTACTATCTTTGGGAAACATGATGTCATCAACCCTTTTCGATCAATTTTAACTAAATAATCCCTCTTTTTTTTTTTATCAAAGTCTTTTCAATTCTTGGGATCCTCAAAATTTAAAGAAAAAAACCTTCTTGATTTAAATCTCTACGCTGAATATCATCTTCCTCATTCTCATCGAGTTATTCACATTGGTAGGTTCAATCATTTTCTCATTATGAGTTGATTCATTCATATTGTTATTATCATTCACATTTTATTATTCACTCGTCACCAAGTTTTCCATTGCTTCTCTCTTCTTTTCTATTGTTGTGATTGAAGTGCTTATTAATTTCTCCTGCTTGACTTTGAATTAATGTCACTTCATGTCATTTTTTACTTCTTCGAGCTCCAGCCTTATGTTTATACGGGCATTACATAACTATTGTTCAATGACTAGCCTAAATAATAATGATAAACAACTATCTTTACAATTGAAGTTTTCAACATGCATTACTATTTGCGCATTGTAAATTATCCAAATACATCACTACTTGTGCCAATGCAATTGACCCAACATACATAACCACAATCAAATCTAGAGTTTGTTATACAAAATTCGAGTATGCTGGATAAATATAGACTATGCTAGACAAATATCGAGTTTACCGTGCAAATCTCCAATATGTTGGGTAAAAATCTTGTCTTCTTTGAAAATATCGAGTTTGTTGGCAAATACCTAGTTTATTATGCAAATCTCGTGTATGTAGAACAAATATTGAGTTTTCTTGGAAAATTTTGATTTTGCTTGACTGCTTAACTTGAAACATGCTTAATTCAAGATTGAAGGTAAGAATTTCGTGAGAATTTCCACATTTCCATTGATTCTTCACTTGTTCTATCTTTTTTGTGTAAAAAAAATGTATATTTATGTGAGAAAATTCCATTTTTTTTTAAACTTTAACCCTTCTTTTTCTTTTAGATTCGTAAGTTATTTTTCCTTAAATTTGCATTATTATGATCTTAAAGGTCAATGTTTCATAATAGAAACACAATGAAAACATGGATTCAAAGAACATAAAATATTAAAATTTATTACATACATAAAAAAGAGTACTCACATACTCGAGCATTTTCAAGGGTCACGATTGAGAATGTGTTCTCATGGCGGTGGTTTTAAACTTCAATCTACAGTGAATCGAAATAGCGTAGTAAGCAATATAGACTAGATAGGATTTTTTAGATTCATGCTTATTTGTACAGACTTTGTACACAGCTTTGTGTACAGCCCACCCATATGGTGTGAACCCCACATTTCTGTGTTTCATGCCGGTTGAATTTGCTGGATCCTTTAAATTATGAGGAAATTAGGCCAATCACTTTAAAAAGGAAATAAATTAGATAATACACTAAAACAAATTAAACCTCCCATAACCGCAATTAATACGCTAAACGAAAACCCCTTCTCCATTTTTCGCCACCACTTCATATCAATTCAGATTCAATCACCAAAAGTTACCTACAATTTCACCATAATACCAGTAAGATGGCCGATGAGAAGGACATTCAAGAGCCCAATATCGAAAGCAATGACAACGAGGTAGAGAAGGGATTAGAAAAGTGAAACTCAAATATTCAACTGTTGACATTGGAGAAGTCGTTGCCGAGGAACTGTTGCGGCAACAGATGGTGTGTGAGAGTTAAATACAACAAGATTTAGAATTGTGGTTGACTTATGTTATCTCTAATGTGTTTTTGGGTAAAAATTAGAAAAACTAGAAGATTCAGAAGCTAGAAAAGTGGTAGAAGAGGGCAAATTTAGAAAAAAATAAGAAGATTCTAGAGTTAGAAAAATTGTACAAAAACTAAAAGAAGTTTTGATTTTACCTCTATTTTGAGCTTTTTTTTATTGATCGGTAAAAATGAATTATATAGATCAAAACTATTTACAAGTAATGCGGGCGTACCCGAGCAAATCACAAATCAAGTATGATATACAAGTACTCCGGACATACCCGGGCAAAATCAAAATGAAAGATGCAAACAAGTACTCCGGACATACCCGGGCAATAATGATGTACAAACGAAAGATCTAGTTACCAATAGCTATAGTCTCATATTGAATCAAAACATGCAGATACAAAGAAAACATAACTTTGTATACGTGTGTTTTGATATGTCTAACTATGGGATCTACTTGCTGTCTAAGATCCTAAAAAATCTTTCTGTTCCGTGCCGTCCATAGATTGTGAACGGTGCTAGCAAGTGCAATTCGCTTCACCTTACTTTGCCAAGTTATGCCACGAGCCTTCTTCTTAATCCATTTCAGTGCACTTGGTAATGTAGACATAGATCGCCTAATTCCAAGCCAAACTCTAATCTTCGACCAAACAGGTTCGCTAAAATGGCAAGCAAAAAAAAGATGTTGCGCCGTCTCATTATATGTGTCACAAAAACTGCAAACTTGATCTATATCCATATGCATGAGCTTGTCCTTAGTAAGCAATTTAGACTTTGTTCCAAGCCAAAGAATGAAAGCATGTTTCGGGGTTATGGAAGCATTCCAAACAGTTTTAGCCCAGACTACTTTCGGCCCCTTCATCCTGAAGAACTCATACGTTGCTGTAATGTAGAATCGCCCATCAACGACCTAGCTTTCCAACCTTCGTACGGCTGCCTATGATAGTGCTGTAAGGTTGCCTGAGACCAGCTTGTTCCCCGTGCCAAAAAACTGTTCTGCTTGAGGTTGTCCAGCAGCTCCGTCCAAGCCTGTATCAACGTTCCCGCCTGTCGGATGAACCTGAGGCTGTGCAATCTGCCCAGCAATATCCAGCAACTTTTTAATCGGGGGGAGTCATCTTTCTTTGCCAAATACTCCCATATTACAGCCCTACGCAAGAAAAATTGGTTAACCCACCTAACCCATAGTGTCCTTCTTGCTATGGATGTTCCAAAGAGTTTTAGCAAGTAAAGCCAAGTTCCAACATCTCATGTCTCTAAATCCAAGTCCCCCTTCATCTTTCGGCAAGCACAAATCAATCCAAGCGACTAATGGCTTCTTAGATCCCCAAAGAAAATTACGACAAAGGCTAACAATCTTAGATATGACCTTCGCCGGAATAGGAAGAATAGAAAGCCAAAAACACTCAACACATTGTAAAACGGCTCTCACTAGTTCCGCTCTCCCCGCATTGGATAGAGATATCCTTGACCATGCTCCAATATAGGCCAAAATTTTGTTGATGAAAGAGTCATAGGAGCTAACTTTCAACTTTTCCGCCGCAAGTGGAATTCTTAAGTACTGAAATGGCATAGTACCCCGTGTCATATTAGTAAGCTGGTCAATGTCTTCCAATTCATTTCCGAATATGCCCGTTGTAAAGATGTTGGGCTTATTCACATTCATTTTAAGTCCCGACATGTCCCCAAAAATAGACAAGCAATCCATCAAAATGCCAATCGAAGTGAAATCCCCTCTTGCAAATAGCATCAAGTCATCCGCGAAAGCTAAATGAGTAATCTTCAATTTACCACATTTAGGATGATAATTAAATTCGCTCCCTTCGGTAGCACCCTTAAGTATCCTAGAGAAGTATTCAAGGCAAATAACAAACAAGAAAGGTGAGAGAGGATCCCCTTGACGAAGACCTTTCTTACCTTTAAAGAATCCATAAAGATCTCCATTTAGGGCATAGAATAAGTGGCGAAGTAATGCACTCCATCACCCAACCAATGAACTGCGTAGGGAAACCAAGACCTTCAAGCACACTACGAAGAAAATCCCAATTAACCGTGTTATATGCCTTCCTAAGATCAATTTTGAGGAGGCATCTAGGAGCTACTCTCTTGCGATTATATTGCCTAAGAAGTTCTTGGGCAAGATGAATGTTTTCCGTCACGCTTCTCCCTTCCACAAAAGTGGCTTGCGCTTGATCAATAATCGACCCAAGGATGGGGCCCAATCTAGAAGCAAGGATTTTAGTGATGACCTTGTAGAACACATTGCAACATACGATAGGCCTATAATCTCCCACGGTGTTAGAGTGACTTGCCTTAGGGACAAGAGCAATAATCGTGTGATTTGTTTGCTTAAGAAGATAAGAGGAATTAAAAAATTCCTTGACCTCTCCAATAAAGTCACAATCAATAATACCCCATGCCTTCTTAAAGAAACAAGACGAGAAACCATCCGGACCCGGCGACTTATCATCACCAATAGAAAATAGTGCATCCTTGATCTCTTGCTTTGAAAAATCCCCAATAAGCCGTGAAGCATGCTCTTCCATTAGCATGGGACCCATAGTCAAGACATCAGCTTTTATGGGCTGCACTTGACTGTTTTTCCCCAGTAAACTACTATAAAAATCCACAAATTCATCAGCTACTTCTTGCATGGAAGAAGTAAAAGAACAGTCCTCTTTGCACACCGTAGCAATATAATTCCTTTTGGCATTTCTCTTCACCATAGAGTTGAAGAATTTGGTACATTTATCACTATTTTTCAAGTACTCACATTTGGGTTTTTGGATGTAGAAGCTCCTCTCCGCTTCACATAAATCCATAGCTCTCTTCCTCAAACTCACCACGCTACATTGAAGTTCGATGTTTAGTGGATCATCGTGCAATTTCATTTGTGCCTCTTTCAAAGCCAAAGTAGCCATCTCGGTTCTCACGGAAATATGTGCAAAATGTTTCTCATTAAGCTTCTTAAATTCCCCCTTTAAACCAACCAACTTCTTGCAAAGAATGAATTGCTTCGTTCCCCGGACTACAACGTCCCAACCATTATGCACAATCTCATGGAAGCTATCATGATTGGTCCACATATTGAAGAATCTAAAGGGCTTCCTCTTACTTCTCTCAAGCCCAATAAGTGATACAACACATGGCAAGTGATCCGAAAGGCAACCCGGAGGAAAGTAGTTCGCAACACTATTAAGTCCCGATTGTACCCAAGCATCATTCACCATAGCCCTATCGAGTTTACTCCATACCGAGTTATCAGTCCAAGTATAAAAACACCCAATGGATCTCACATCCATAAGTCCCAAGTGAAGACACAAGTTGGAAAAATCCCTCACTTCATACGGTATAACATCCGCACCATTGCTTTTCTCATTAAAATTTAGTACATTATTAAAGTCACCCAAAATCAACCACGGAGAAGAGCAGCTAGATCCAAACTCCAAGATGTTGTTCCACAAAGGCCTACGGTTGATGATAGTATGAAAATCATAAACAAAACTAACAAAGGCGGTGAGTGAGCTAACCTTGCAAGTTACGGAGCAGTGAATAACTTGAGAAGTAATCTCCACCACATCCACTTGGACTTTAACGGGATTCCATAAAATCAAAATACGGCCGGCTTGGTGAGAATGAAAGTTGTTGATCTCCAGGAAACCCCCAAATTTATTTCTCATCATACGGTTAAGCTTATGTTGGTCAAGCTTAGTCTCCAAAACCCCCATAACATTGATATCATTTTGGTAAATGAAACTACGAACCCCATTTTGCTTAAGGGGAGGGGGGGGGGTTCAATCCCCTAATGTTCCATGATGCTATCTTGATGATGAGATAGCAAGAGGGGTTCCCCCTCCTGACCTCTTTCTTAGAAGTTTTCACACCATGCTCTCCAAGTTTCGGTTTAGCTTTCCATTGCAAGGTTGGAAGTGATCAACAATTGTCTCTGCTTTCTTGGCTTGAACTAACTGCTCCCCATGCTGCTTGCCGTCTGTACCTGTGTGCGTACGGGCAGTGGCTGAGTATCTGCAGTCGGTTTCTGAGTGCATGCAACCTGCTGTGTGCATGTGACTAGTTGCTGTGTGCCTGCAGCCTGTTTCTTCTTTTTTGCAGATTTTCTGTTCACCACTACAATGAAATTCCCATCCCCTTCATTGTGTTGCACACCATCCTTACTAACCTCCGGTTCCTTATCTTGGTGGCCATCACTAGGTTCCTCTCCAGCAGGGAGGGAGGCAGCCTCATGTACTTGGACTTCAGCGACAGCCTTAGTAGATGGTGTCTGTTTAGGAACCTCAGTCACATTGGTCACCTTTTGAGCTTTTAATTCTCCTTGAGAATGGAGTCATAATTGAACAAAAGGGACGCATAAGAGGATTTGAGTTGATTGATCATAATCCCTTTCAAGCTGTTTGTTATTCCACAGGCGGTTCTGGAATCATACCGCTATCTATCGAAACTGAAATCCCAAATTTCTAATTCTAAAAAGGACTCAAATGACTGTGTTTATACAATTTTTTTGACACTTACAATTTGTGACATTTTCATTTAAAAGTGACATAGCATGTTGTGCCATTTTTTAAGTAAAATATCACATACAATTAAGTCTAAGATAACGATTCATTTTTGACTAAGCTTTCAATTGACTTATAATAATTTTTTTAGATGTTAATTTATTTTTTATTGTGTTAAATGTGAATTAAGTTTTTATTATAGAAAAAATGACATTGTATACCACATTTTCATTAAAGAGTGACATAATGCACTTTTAATAAAAAATATAATAAAAATTGACATTGTATGTCACATTTTAATAAAAGAGTGGCACTTAACTGGTGAACTACGAAGGGAAGGATGGTGGATGTGACACTTTTTTTTTTTTTTTTTT
>CAIGRK010044098.1:0-17987 GCA_903798315.1 Fraxinus greggii | reverse complement strand
CTTGGCCAAATTGGAGTTTTTTTCTTGGCTTCTCACGGTCCGTCAGTAAAAACAACCTAAGTTGTGCGGCCCAGTGCCTAGGCACAGCGATAGTTGTCCAGGCAGCACTTGGGCACTATGGTGGCGGTGCCTGGGCCCTGCCTTGTTGAAATTCTTCTGTATCTACTTCAGTATTTTTTTTGTAACGTTTTCTCTAGTATCTGATTAAGGAGATTCAAAATGTATTGGAAAGATAACTCAAAGTGCTACAACTTTTCTAGAAATATCTCCTTTTCAATTTGAATGTTTACTAGGCCAAAAGTGGATCTCAATCTCCAACTAAAAATCTAGACATCCTTGTGCGGTTGAAAATTGATTTGTGAAAATCTTCATATGAGCTTGGGCACAACATTTGAGTATTTACATTTTAGTCCTAAACTTTGGATCTGGCCCTTTTACGCTAATTTTCACTTCTTTTCTCCAATTCTTCATCAAACATAAAGTTTTACCTACAAAAATGTAATATAACATAAATTTGGTAGAATTTTATCGAAAGAACAATAAAATATCATCATTTAGGGTCTCGAATAAGTGTATAAACTGTACTTATCACTTATCAAACACAATTTTTTTCTCAGTCGCTACGTACACACTCTGAACGGCAGAGATATCAACAGCAGATGGAACGCCAAGCATTTTAGCAATTTTTATTTTTAAGTCTTCTAAACTCTGTTCAATTCTATTTTCCTTTTCATTGAAAATTCATACTAACTTGGGCATCGAAAGCCAATTAAAAAATGTCATCTATGGTCCTACCCTCTCTCTACTTTCAAGAAAATTGATAGACAAAATGTTGGGTAGTCCAAATAAAAATGAACTGAGCATGCTACAAATGCTGCCCCTTCATCACCGCCCTTCATCACCGAATATCATCGTTCTTTTCTTACTTATTTTGGAAATTTTCTTTTTGAATTTTTTACCATCGTCAAGATCAACACTAACTTAAGCATCAGGGAGCTGATGGTAGAAATGCCATTGACAACCTTAACTTGTCTTTGCTCTCAACAGCTTCACCAAATAGGATAAAATCTATCACTCATCGAGTTTAAGATTTACCTTATCAGATGAAATTTGAAAAGCCTTGACTCTGGGAGATGAAGATCCTACGTAGACACATAAAATTATTTAAATTTTAGATGTTGGCCGATATCACGTGGCTTCTATTAAGCCATCTGGATAAAGATGACCACACGGTTGCCATCAAGATGTCTAGATGAAGGTGGTCCTACTATCACTATCAATCCAATCCAGGTGAATACGTAGCTGCCTTCGAACTAGGACAACCTTCAAGTTGACCAATGACTAGATATGAAAGTGATAGTCTCATTTTATATATTAATCTGTTAAATAATGTCTTGGTGTTCTTGTACAATGAATAATGCCTCATATATATAGGCAGTAATAAAGAAATTCTAAATAACTTGTAAAACATCAAGATAACATCAAATAAATAGAGTGTTGAATGGAAAAGGAAAAAAAATAAACCGCCTTCAAATTTTGTACTGCGCGTGCGTCATGTATTGTAGCGCATGCTTGCGGTTTCATTTGATTTTGCCTCGGTTAAATTTTTTACTTCTCTGCAGGCGCGATTCACTTTTAGCTACACTCTCAGCTCCACTTCTTCCAACTTAGCTTGAATTAAGTGCACTAAGGTTGGTTTTCCTTCATGCCCATCTTGAAGTTTAGTGCCTTGCTTGTTGTACTTAAACACCCGACCTATGTTACTTGGATAAGTTCTTGCATGGCTTCTTTGATCTTTTTCGCTCTTAATCATGTAATCAATCCATCTGGAACATGCAAAGGGTCATTCCTATCTTGTCCTCTATAATTCTCATCATTCATTCCATCTTTAAAAGAATTTGACCTCAAATCTTCACTTGCATCAAAGAGAGAAAGATCAGCAAGATTGAAAGTAACAGACACATTATACTCACCTGGAAGGTTCAATTTGCAGGCATTGTCATTAACTTTTTCAAGGACATGGAATGGTCCATCTCCTCTAAGATATATTTTAGACTTTCTTTGTGCTGGAAAACACCTTTTTTCCTAAGTACACCTGAACCCAATCTCTTGGTTCAAATGTTACATGTCTTCTTCCTTTATTAGCTTCAGTAGCATAATATTCATTTTTCTCCTCAATTTGAAGTCGAACCTTCTCATGGATTGATCTTACCAATTCAGCTTCTTCTTTCCATCTAAACTACCTCTTTCATCAATAGATAAAGGAATTAAATCAAACGGAGTTAGTGGATTAAGACCATACACAATCTCAAAAAGTGAATAAGAAAGTAATCGAATGCATGGCCCTATTATTTGCAAATTTTGTAAATGGTAAATTGTCTTCCAACTTTTCAAATCCTTATTGATTATAGTGCACAAAAGTTGAGCTGAGTTAATGTTCAATTAACTACCCCAGTTTATCCATGTATTTGTTGTTAGCAAGTAGTATAAAATAAAATCTTAGTTCTCAACTTACCCACAAAACCCTCCAAAATTAGCTAAGGAACTTAATATCACTATCAGACACAATACTATTGTTTATCCCATGAAGACGCATTATTTCTCTAAGAACAAATCAGCTGTGTTCATAGCATCACATGTTTCATGACATGAAATAAAATGTGCAATCTTACTAAACATATCCATTACCATAAATATGGAATCTTTACCTTTTTTTGTCCTAGACAACCCCAACACATAGCCCATAGACACATCAACCAATGGCTCACTAGGAACGGGGAAAAGTTTGCATGAACCATGTGATAAAACCTTAGATTTAGTCTTCTTACAGGTAATGCATCTATTACAAATGTGATTAACATCCCTTTTCATCTAAGGCCAATAAAAATGCTCATGTGACATTTCTAAAGTTTTCTTAATACCAAAATATCCCATTAAACACTCCATTATGTGCTTTACATACTAACAATACACGTATGGAACAATTAGCCATGTATAACTCATTTTCCTTAAACAAATATCCATCATGCTTATAAAATTTATCAATTGCAATATTAAATATGTTAGAAAAACCTCATCATTGGCATGCATGTCCTTAATATATTCAAACTCAAACATTTTGGCACTTAAAGAAGTAAGAAGAATATCTCTCTTTGATAATGCATCAGCAACTATGTTGTTTTTACCTTGTTTATACTGAATGACATAGCAAAAAGTTTCAATAAACTCCACTCATCATGCATGCCTCTCGTTTAACTTATCTTGGCCCTTTAGATGTTTCAATGATTCATGATCGACGTGAATTATAAACTCTTTCAGCCACATATAGTGTTGCATGTCTCCAGATCTCGAACAATAGCAAAAAGATTTTTGTCAAAAGCATGATAATTCAAAACTAGCTGCTTAGCTTTTCATTGAAATAAGCTATTGGTCGCCCGTCCTGCATTAAAATGGCTCCAATTCCTATTCTGGAGGCATCGCATTCAATCTCAAATGTTTTGTCAAAGTTAAGTAGTGCTAAAACAGGTGCATAACATAACTTATCCTTAATAATATTAAATGCATTTTCTTGTGCAATGCCCAAATGAAATCCAACATTTTTTTCATGATCTCAGTGAATGGTGTAGGAAGTGTATTTAAATCTTTTACAAAATGCTTGCCACACCCAAAAGGCACACATCTCAACTACTCAACATGCTCATCTAAACTCTTGCTAAATATTAGGATGTCATTAAAATAAACTGCTGCAAATTTGCTTATGAATGCATGCAAAACATGGTTCATTTATCTCATGAAAGTATTATGTGTATTAGTAAGTCTAAATGGCATAACTAACCACTCATATAACTTATATTTAGTTTTAAAAGCAATTTTCCACTCATCTTCTTCTTTCATTCTAAGTTAGTGATAGCCACTCTTAAAATCTATTTTACTAAAAATACATTATCCATGCAATTCATCAATCATATCATCTAACCTAGGTATGTCATGACAATACTCTACCGTTATGCTGTTGATTTCCCTATAATCGATGGACATTGTCCACGTCCCATCCTTTTCAGGCATAAGTAGTACTGACATTGCACATGTACTTATGTTCTTCCCCACGTACCATTTCTTATCAACTCCTTCACTTGCCTTTTGAAGCTCCTTTATCTCCTTGGGATTACTTCTATAGGCTGGTCAGTTTGAAATAATAGCTCTAGGTATAAAATCAATTTGCAAACTAGGGAGAATTTGGTTAGTTTCCTCAATATTAAGGAAAGATTCCCTGTAAACCAGGAATATCAAATGCTGGTTTTCCATGAAAGCCCTCTTAATTTAACTCTTCTGCATAAAAAAAATAAAAAAAAATCACTTTTGTCTTTTCTTTTCTCTATGCGGGCTCTCTATCTTTTCTCTCCTTTGGCTCTACTCTTTTTTTTAATTATTTTCAGTCATCTCTCTATTTTCTCTCTTACTTTCTTTTTTTGTTGAAATTTTAGTTTATTTTCAATTGACCCTCATAAACCCGCTTCGGTGTTAAAGGAAAAGTGTAACTGATTTTCCATCATTGACAAAGTCCTACCTGTTTTTAAATCCATCATGTATCACCTTCCTATCACACTGATATAGCCTTCTTAATAAGATATGCCCAGCATGCATAGGAATCACATCACACATCACCTCATCAATATACCTCCTAATAGTAAAGCTCACCAATACTTTCTCGTTAACCTTGACTTCTCCACATTTATTCAACCACAACTTATAGTGTCTAGGATGTTTTAACATAGACAAGCCCAACTTCTCAACAAGGGTGGTACTAGCTACATTGGTACAACTGTCCCCATCTATAATCATACTACATACATTGTTGTTAACATAGTATCTAGTATGAGAATATATTCTCTCTCTGCTACGCCGCATCGTCCACCTTAATTTGTATACTAAGAGCATGCCTTGCAACAAGTGCTTTACCTTTCAATGGGTACTCCACTTAATCACCATCACTAGAATATCCTCCAACTCAGACATCTCATCACTATTACTCTCACTTTTAGTCACCATTTCCTCATTTTCTGCAAGATCATTGCCTTTTATTTGGGCATTGAGAAGTAATGTGCTCCGAATCCAAGTAATTAAAACATTTGATATCCCTATTCTTAGAAGGTTGAGAATCTGACTTGGGTTTATTTTTGCTAGCTACCTCTTCTTTTTTCCTAGATGGTTCAATTTTATTCTTTGAAATAGTCCCATCACGCCTATTATTATTACCACCCACTTCGGTTCCAAGGAGGATTAGAACCTGAAGAATACCTTGCCGCTCTCTTTTTTTAATTGTCTCTCCACTATCAAATCCATATGCACCATGTTCTTCAACTCTACATAATGTTGTAACTAACCATATTAGCTATATCCATATTCAATCCATTCAAATATCTAGTCACTATGGCCTCCATATCATCCTCAACAATAGTCCTAATCATAACTCCCTCCATCGCTTTAGGTAATCATCTACACTCCTTGAACCTTGACTAAGGCTTTCTAATTTTCGATAATGGTCTCTATAATAGTGACTATGTACAAATCTTCTCCTCATGAGAGCTTTCAATTCACCCCATATTTCTATAGGTCTCTCATGATTCCTTCTCCTATTTATCACCAGTCGATCCTACCATATTATTGTATAATTAGTAAATTCTATCACTGCTACTTTAATCTTTTCTTCCCAGAATAATTATGGCAATCAAAGATCAACTCTAATTTCTTCTCCTACTCCAAATAAAATTCAAGGTCATTTCTACCTTGGAATGAAAGAATTTTTATCTTAACACTACCCAAATTACCATCAATTTTATCTCCATTTCGACCACCAAAATCTTTAGAATCTCTTCTAGGCCACCTTTCACGCCTATCTCTTCTATTTCTCATCCTACCCACTTTAGCCATTGAGATTTGATCATCGTCATTCTCACTCTCTACTTCATTCTCATCATCACATTCAGCCTTAGGTTTACACCTATCTTGCCTACTAACATTAGGAATTCTTTTTTGGTTATCCCTTCTGTAAGTTTGTAATCACCGTATCCTGCATATCCAACATATCTCAAATTTCTCCAAACACTACATTCATCCTCTCCAATTTTTGTTGCATAGCTTTCAACTTGAAGAATTGGTTGTTCTCCTCCCTAGACGTATGTTTTTCTTTTCTAGATATCTTTTTAACTAGAAAAAATAATCCTCACATGTTTTGATGTAGGACAAAGGAAAAGGCAACACGATTCTTCTGTATTGAAAATATAACNAATTCTTTTTTGGTTATCCCTTCTGTAAGTTTGTAATCACCGTATCCTGCATATCCAACATATCTCAAATTTCTCCAAACACTACATTCATCCTCTCCAATTTTTGTTGCATAGCTTTCAACTTGAAGAATTGGTTGTTCTCCTCCCTAGACGTATGTTTTTCTTTTCTAGATATCTTTTTAACTAGAAAAAATAATCCTCACATGTTTTGATGTAGGACAAAGGAAAAGGCAACACGATTCTTCTGTATTGAAAATATAACTTTCATTTAAGTGAGATGTTCAGTCAAATAAAAAATCTTTATGTGAATGGTCCAAAATCTTTTTCTTCACTTTTTTAGGAAAATGGATAAGAGAAACACGTAATCGATTTTTTCTGCTACCCATATAACCCAGCCGGCACCACCATGTATAACCCCCACTAAAATCTTTCCAGCAAATGCACCCGCAACCACGAGCCGCACACCGTAACGCCAACAACCAACCGCCACCTCCAACTCTCAAACATGACTATTAGCACTCCCGTCACCCTCTCCAACAACCACCAATTGGAACAGCCACAACAAACCACAAAACATCATGTTTGCATTCAAGCGTTTCACTCAATATTGACTTTTCCCCAATAATAAGCTCTCCACTCTTGGGTTTTTCTTGTTTATGCTTTCTTTGTTAAATTCTCTAAGAAACTAACTAAACTTAATCAAGAATTCGGCCTTCGTAATGTTCAAACCCACAAGAACGAAAGAAACACGAAGGGTAATAAGACTCGAGCAAGAACTCAAGAAGGAAAGATCAAAAGAAGAATGAAAATATCCTTAAGAATTTCATGAAAATATTTCTTACAACACGATCGATTTCCAAAGACATTTATATGTATCGAATAGTAATAAAGACGATATTTCTTGAAAATTAATACTATAAGAATTTCAAAAAAGGGTTACTTGAAATTGAATATGCTTTTCTTGAACTTTCGTTGCCTTTTTCTTAAATTTTATTGGCTTTTTTTTTCAAGTTCATTTTTCTTTTGAATATTCTTTGTTTTTTTTTTTTGAATTTCAGTTTTTTGGACACAAACTTAATGGACATATCGAAAACAAGGAAAAAAAGAAGAAAAAATTTCTTGGCGCAGAAGTCAATGCTTGATAAGTGTATTTTATACATTTATTTGGGCCTAAAAATATATACATTTAATAGATCTTTTGTACAATTATAGCACAATTTATTGTATGTTTTATTTACTAAGTAAAACTCGATGATTGAAAGTGAAATTGAATGAAGGAAGCAAAAATGGTAAAAAAAAAAAAATGGCGAAATCCAAAGTTCGAGTACCAAATTGCAAATATCCATTTGATTCGGACTACAAAACGATAATTAAAGATTGTTAGGAGTAACTTGGATGCAATTAGAACTCAAAAAAGGAATGAAATATGATCAAAGTATTTTCATAAATCAATTTCCAATCGCGCAAGTTATAATCCAGATTTTTAATCGGAGATTGAGACTCATTTTTGACATAGTAAACGTTCAAATTGGAAAAGTTCTATATCTAGAAGAATTTTATCACTTTCAATTATATTTTCAACACACTTTGAATCGCCTCAATCGGATATCGGGAGAGGGAGTTATAACCAAAATATTGACAACTGTGCATGAACAAAAACATGTGTGCGCGAAGGCAACTTTTTTTATTCTATTGGAACTCTTTTGAAAATCGATTGGACATAATTTTAAACCAATTTTTGGCTCATATAAATACCTAACAACAAAATACATTAGAGACACCTCTCGTTTACATATTATACTCCAATATTCATCAATTATTATCATCAAAAGGAGGGAAAATTCATAGTTTTTGTAAGAGAATTGAAGGGCATTTGTTAGAATTCAATCAATTCAAGATTCAAACATGGTTTTTGGGCAAAGAAAAGAAGATGCAAGTGAAGATTCATCAAGAAACCATTGAAGAGATTCAAGATTTCAAATTTCATCTTCATTTTTATCTTCTCATTTATCAAAAATACGAGTTATGACTTTTTACTTAAATATGATTTCTTATAATTTTGCTATGGTAGGCTAGAATTTTAATTACTAAGATGTAGATGAACCTTTATTATGAAGTTTATAATATACACTAAATAATTTGACGTCCAATATGTGTGATTTCTTATATGCTTGTTATTGTGTTTAATGTTTTTCAATCAACTGGCTACTAATTGAAATGATTCGTGAATTTTATTGATTTCAAGAGAAATGATAAAATATATAACACTTATAACAAACCTTGTAAAGTCCGATTGGGAATAGAGATATCCTACTATACCTTGCATGACTTCTATAAATATTTTAACATTTTTAATGCATGCTTTCACGTTCGCATTTTTCATAGAGATATAAGAATGTCACATGAGAAATAGATTTAACTAATATCGAGAGATGTTTTTAACTAATGTAAGAACATTGATCAACAAGAATGTAAGCATATTGTCAAGATATTGATTTGCATTAAAAATAGATTAATAAGGGGATTTGAAATCTTGGTAATCATCTTGCATAATTATATTAAAACTTTCAAAAACTTGCTCCATAGAATAGTTAGTTAAAGTAGTTAATTAGCATAAAATCATTAAAAAAAAAATCTATTCAATTAAGGTTGAAATTGATTGATCCTAGATTAAGCGTATAGTCTTCGTAGAAATGATACTTTATTCATTACTTTAATACTTGTTCTCGATACCGTTCACTTGTGAGAAATCAAACGGATCACCACCATTACTACACATCTTGCCATCACCACAATGCCAACACCAGAACACCGCTCAACGAGGATGAAAGCTAGCAAATCAAATCCAAAACTAGAAGAGAGAAGGTGGGATAAAGAGAGATGATTGTTGTTATTGTCGCCAATGCGTTCGACGAGCATGAATGCTGCTGTTGCTGCTGGAGTTCAACGATTGTTGTTGTCTTAGAGCGCCTTGAGCAGCGGGGCGTTACTTTCCGACGACGGCTAGAGAGAGGAGAGAAAATTGAGAGGATGAAAATGATTAGGGTTTTGATGTAGGTGGTAGAGTATGAGTTAGGTGTGAAGAATATGTATATTAAATTTTGTAATATAATTATTAGTAAGGAAAAAAATTTGTAAATCTTAATTTTGAAATGAATAGTTCAAAACTTTGATTGATCCAATTTCCATGTGTAAATACTGGGTGTTTGATTGTTGGCTGTGAATAATTTTCTTGGATTTGGACTTCAATTGTAATCATTCAGTGGAGGGCAGGACATATAGGGCGTATAAAATTGCAGTCATTTGTTGCAAGAGAAAAAAAAAATATAATTATAAAGATTTCAGATCCACTTTCAAAATTATGAAACTTGTAAAACAAATTTCAAAAATCAGATAATCACTTAGTTGTTGATCTACCTGATAAAATTTTGTTATTTATTAATTATTTAAACATTTCAACGTCACAATAACACATAAATTAGGAATAGGTGTAATTTCCTCGCATTTGTTTTCTTGACTTTCCTAATGGCTTGTTTGATTTTGAGAGGTAAAAAATTGTGAAAAATAATTTAAAAATAAAAAATTTATAAATCCACTTACGAAATAAATTTATTCTGAGATTGCGAGGGTTAAAAATAAGTGCAAGAAAAAATAATTAAAAAAAATAAAATCATTTAATTAAATTCATTGTTCATGATTTATCTTTTCTGGATTGGTCGATATTGGAGGTTCCTCTTTGATCATGTAGCTTTATTAAGTTACGCATCAGACGTCCCTTTGTAGCTTTCCAACTTTTTTCCTCCCAAAAATTTCCACCTTGTTCACATTTGCTTTCTGCCATCACATTGATCTAAGTCTGCATCGATGCGTCATCATTCTAGGCTTTAAAAAAATAATGACCAATGAATTGGCTGATTCATATGATCAAAAGTCCATTTGAGCAAGAATTGAAATTTCTTACACGTTAAATTACGATGCAACTAACGCAAAAAGCTAGTAACGCAATACTGTACTAGTTTAAATAAACTCTTTTTTGTGCATCTTTTAAGTAATTAAACAGGCCTAAGATTCGGGGGTAATAAACATGTAAAGCAACCTAACATGCTCAAATAGTTAACATTTGAGTTCAAAGCGAAGGCATGCCATTTATGAGGACCCATCATTTACACCTACTCTGTCACCACGTTCCAAATCCATCATCGTCGAATCTACCACCAACTGCAAGCAATAGCTTTGATTAATTTTGTTTCACACAGCACATTGTCAAAATAAGTTCACAAATATTAAGCCAAATCCAGAAAATGACGAGCAATTTTCATATTTTATCTCCACTTTATGAGCAATCATAATTTTTATCATCAGAATGTGTGGATTCTCCTGGAGAACTGTCATATACAGGATACGCTAGTATAGAATTCAGGTGTCCACGGAAACTTTAGCTTCAAGTGTCCATAAATACAAAATCATATATCATTGACAGTGTAATCTTTCACTCAGAAGATAGTTTTTATTTCATCGGAAAAGAAATGTGTCAGCTCCTTCACTTCCCAGCTATACAAATACACATTACAAGAAGTTTGAACGTTGACCTTGTAAAGAATTACATGCACTGCCAGCTGCCAAGTGGAATGACCAACAATGGTATCGTAACAATTAGAAGATAATCCTACATTTTTGTTTTACTGGGGCAATGTATTTTAAAAGAAGACAAATATATTCCTAGGGGATTGTTTAGGTCATGGAAGATACTATTTTAATTTTAATAGAGTAATCCCAGTTCTTTTCTACCAAAATCAATACGATGATCAATTAGAACCTTTTAGACGAATTTATACAAAGAAATAAGCTCTTGGTGATGGTCGATTTCTATATTTTTAAAGCTAGACGATTATGATTTTTGGGAGAAAATACTTGCATGGAAGAGAGTATTACTCCAGTATACCCATTGCAGTAGGCATATCATGAACAGCCCGCATTGAAATTTTCTTGTGACCATTTGTAAAAATGTTTATGACGCAACTTTTCATCAAGTGCAATATTTATATTTACTTGTAACTCTTAACTGCATACTTCTGTGCAAAATAGTTTTGATTGATAAAGAGAGAGCCACATTTTTATCCTAAAAATAACTCTTATTTAAAGCGAACTTACAGAAAGTGACACTGAGAAATTTCACATTTGGACTGAATTAGATAAAAGAAGATCTTCAGATAGGTCTTTACTTTTATCAGTAAAATAACTAAGAGAAATAGATTGGTGAGGAAATACAAATCAAGAGAGACCATGCATTGTCACTATAACAAATATCACAGAAGGTTTGATTCACCTAAACCAACATATGATGCAAGATTGACCAAATAAAGAAGATGTGGATAGGCTAACCTGGAATTCCCGTTCAGAGGTTTTGAGTCTGTCATCATAATCCTGCACTTGCAGATAACATTGATGCAACTGCACAAAATTCATAAAACATGACAACCATCTTAAAGAAACTTCGAGTTATACACATATACTCCAAAATAGCAACCGAATATTCATCACAATAACCTTAGTTAATTGTAACCGATGATATAATGTGGTCTTCTTTGCAGCGAGCAATGAATCCTCCAATTTCTAAGGTCACCAAACCATTCTTATCAGAAAAGCAATATGTAAAGAGAAATCAAGTTGTGAGCACAAAAAGCCCAAGAAATGGAATATTCCTAATCATAAAATCTCTAATTTTCTTTAAGCACAACCTGGGATTTTTCTCGTAACTTAGAAATAACTTCTTCTTTCTCTGCAGCCAACTCGACCATTTGAGATATCTGGATCAATAAATTAAATGTTAGCTCCCAGAGTTGTCACCTGAGCTGTAACCAAAGTTTTATGAGATCAATAGACGGCTCACTGACAGGAGGTCTCAAAGCTATTTTAGCATGTAGTCTAGATTTCCAATAACTAGAACGAAATTTTTTCAAGAATATGGAAATCAAAGTATTCATACCATATGACAAACGCTCAGGACAATGTATCCCTGCTACACTTTCCTCGAGCAACGAGGGAATGTACATTAGTGTAAGGGCATGTGTATGGACGCGAATGTTTAATTAAAATCTAAGTTGGAAATTAGTGATTATTATGAGATGCACTTAAAGGTGATATATTTTTAAAATATGCTTTTGAAATTTGCGTTCAAGCAACTGATCAATTTTTGCAGTAAAGGAAATGGTGATTTTTCTTCAAAAGGTCCAACTGAATTTTGGCAACATCCAAATGTTAAGAAACATTAGTAGTAATTCAAATTTGTGATATATATCGATAACCTTTAATCTTAATTTATAGGGACCAGTGATAATTTACGTAACAAGGATTTAAAAAGGAAATTAGACTTGATTTACGGTTGAACCACAAAGATATATGCAAAACATCAGATTCATTCTCACATCCTTGTCCAAGTGGTGCGTGTTTCTGACACGCTTACTTCAATGCATTTAGGAGATTCTACCATAACGAGGATATAACCAAAGCCTTCAACTCATTTCCACCATTCAGTCAGTTATAAACTACATAGTTCATATTTTCGCCATAAAAAGCATTGCTCCTTGTCTGATGTAAGGTTATAAACAGAAAATAGACCTCGTTACGAAGTTCTTCAACCTTTTGACTTGCAATTGCTAGTTTACTTTCCACCTGAATATACACAGATAAAAACAGTGACATGAGTCCAACACACAATTCACAAAGGATTGCACAAAGTGAGAGAGCGAAAAAAAATCTGGTAACATTATACTGAGGTTGAACCTGATTGTGATCATCACCATCCGATTTCAAGGAAAACTCTCTATGCCCATGACCATCAATGCTAGATCTGCTCAGAATTATGTCGTCAGAATTACACATGCAGCAGTTAGCTCTCAAACAAATAGAAAATAAATAATGTAATGAATTGAAAACAGAGCTCCAATTGAGTAGTAGTAAATTAGTTATTCTCAGATGCAACTATGTGGAGAACTGAACAATTCTGCTGCTAAATATGAGTGGGCAGTTATATATAGAACACCAAAACAGTTGATTTAATCACTCTTATCAAGATTGCCCGAAAAAAAATATATATAACAAGAAAGAAAGAAAAAAGAAAGATGAATACATCAACAAGCAACGAGCAAAAAATTAAAACACTGAAACACTTCTGACTAAATATTATCTCACTTCAGAAGGATATAAGATCTATGAACAGGTTCAAGTAGTCAAACATAAATAAACAAATATATGAAACCAATTTCATCATTATCATCAACAAGAAGCCAAGGCAATGAATATTACCCATTCAGCAAGTGGAGTTGTTCATAATTATCTTTATCTCCAATATTGTGATGACTGTTACTCCTCCTTTCCTCAATACTATGATCCCTGTCTCTTTCCCAGTCCTCATCATGCTTCCTTTCAAGTTCCTGCTCATCTTCCATTTGTCTATTGTGCTCATGAAATCTATCTCCATCCACATATCGATCCCTAGCTCGATCATGACCATGTACACGATCGTAGCCTCTCTCCCTATCTTGATCAGAGTCTTGAGACTTTTCTCTATGTCCATCCCGATAACGATACTTACCATAACTTTGATCTCTTTCTAGATATCTTCCCCTATCTCGGTCGATACCCCTGTCAGAATCACGTCGAAAAGTCTCACGACTGAAGTTTGACCTGCCACCTCTGGTCTTCACTTCATTTACCCTTACAACTCGTCCATCAATAGTCTAATTAAGGGCTTCAATATGTTAAATATTTAGAAGAATAGACAGCTTGAAAATGTAGATGAGGAAAGAGGGGAAAGAAATATTTGCAGATAATTAAATAGATAGTGCTGTCTAATCAGTTAGCTTCAGAGAAATACCTTGCCATCCATTTCCTTGATCGCATGCATTGCAGATCGAGGATTTCTAAACGTGACAAAGCCATAGCATTTCCCCCCAATTGAACGGTCGTTAATTATCTACAAAATCAAACATGAAATCCGTAATCATTAATCAGTCTTCATAAGACAATAATAAATGCAGGGAAGAATGGTCAGAGACAAAGAACCAAAATTTGTAAATATATTTCACACCACCAAATCAAGATAATCTTTCAATCAAAGAGAAACATAACCACGCTCTTACTAGCAGAAACCGAAGCTCAACTTAGAACTTGACAACAGAATAAACTAACTCCAAGAAGTGCCAAACAAATGCTAAAGAAATACACAATAATAACGATAATCGCTCCTCAATTGCCAAAGAGGGGATTTGTGAATGTAATTCATGCATTAATAAAGCACTGCTTTCTGCAATACATGGAAAATTCGTCAATACTACTACAATGACAAAAACATTATCAGTAACTATGCAGTGACAATTAATTTTGCCACTACTTCTTAGACTGACTTGTTACCCTTGTTGATGTAGCTTCACTTAGTGTTCTATTCGAAGCTTTTGCCAACATAGTTAGAGTTCAAGATTGCAGATCGAGTATCTCTTCCAGATCTTTATATACTAAAGTCTTTAGCAAAAGAAATTAAATGAATAAATTAGTTATTCTATGTAACCACCCAAACAACATTGATATTATCATCTTCATCTAATTTCCGGGGAGGCCTGTAGTGATAATTATTATTATCAAAATCATGATTGTGATAGTAATAAAATAAAAACAATAATGATGGAATCAAATAAAAATCGAATTTCCCTATTTATTTTTTTAATTTTTTCATATTAATAAGTCAACTTATTTTAATTTTTTTCTAAATAAATTTTCCAACTAATTAATTGAATCCAAAAATATCATTTTTCATGTTTCATTTTGCTAAATAATTAATTGAGCCCAAATCCAAAATATCATTTTCTTGCTTTCAGCTCAAGCCTAACTTTGTATTCAAATTTTAAAGAATCAAAGTGACCTAAGCTTTTCTCAAATCTCAACCATTCTATCGTTTCTGAAGGAATCGAAGCTGAGCGGCTGCACCTCTCTTCATCTTACCATTTTTTCTGCAGTTATTCATTGAATTTCCTCCACTTTGATCAATGTAAGCTTAATCTTATTCCTTTAATACCATAGTAAATTTTATTAGTTGGACAAATTTTTGTTTATTTATGTTTGTTAATGGTACTTTTTCAATTATTTCTTGTAAAGTTTTTTAGTGTGACAAGTCAACAATAGATGATTAATTTAAATGGTTGGTAAGTACTAGCAATACTTAAAAATATTTTATTTCTGTAACTTCTAATTTATATTTTATTTTTTATATAGATTTTAAGGCTTGAAGCAAAGGAATCAATGAGATGGAATTAATGTTTTAATGTTATTATTTACGTTTTGATAATTTGTATACATTGACGACTAGACCTTATTAGACAACTTTTTATTTGTATAATTTTAAATTTGATTACGTTATTTTGTAAGAGTTAATATTGAACGTGTAATTAGTTGGATTAATGTAGTGTTAAAAAATTTAATTAGGGTACAGAATCAAACTGAATCGAACTGAACCAACATGTTTGGTTCCATAATTAAATTTGGACCCAATAGTTCCACTTGCTAAATACTCAAAAACTTTTGTTCCTAATATCACGAGATCTTATATGTCACATCATCTCTCTCTCTCTCTCGTTCCTAATATCTTAGAATTTTTTCTTTCAAGAATTAAAGATAGATATCGCTATGTATCTACTCAGTTAATAACCCTGCAACAAAAACATCAAAATAAACATAACATTATTGTGGTATTCACAACAGAAAAATCAATATGTGGAACCCATAGTTTATGTAGGTATGTGCAGCAGAAAGAACAGAGAAATAAGCTAAGGGTAAAGGGTTCATTTCTTTTGACTCTGCTAAATTAATCAGTAGAATAATAATAGTGCATGAACCTAGAGCTGATAAGAACCCTCCCCCTCAACCCTATTTTTCTTCTCCACAATTCTCTCTCACCTGAATAAAGTGATAGGCCAAGAAACAATGGTGAAACAGTTGAATTACATGAAAAAGTTAATGGCTCTGTAGCTCGATGAATGATTTTACAGTAAATCATTTGTATACTAAACAAAGGAAGGCTACAGAGAAATCAGGGAAAATGTTGTTAATGAAGGATGTATTTCATTTTTCTCTCAACAAAGCCAACTTGAATTAAATATTAAATGATGCTCCCAAGAATGGTGGGGATCATTATTGTATCTAAACATTTCCGAAAAATTAACAATGATGATAATACTGACAATAACAACAATGAATGAATATGAGCCCTTCAGCATGCGATGCTCCGCTCCTGTTGAAACACCTCTAAATGAAGCTCAAGTTAGCATAGGAACACAATTACTAAGTTAGGTTTAGTTTTTAACATGTCACATCACATGCAAGCCAAAACTTTTGATCGAAGACCTAACAGGTGCATAATTTTAATTAATTGTTCCCTGCAAGGCTTGAATCCCGTACTTTACTCATCTTGATACAATATTAAACCATCATCTCGTCTAATTCTTACAGTATAAAAAAAGTGACACATATATAATTAATTTTATTGTTCAGCACACCCCTTCGCAAGCAACAAGATTTATTTCCATCATTCCTCTTTCAGCTTCTTGAACTTTCGCCAAAGATCTACATATTTCTCCAAATTGGTGTTTTTGTTATATGTCCAAACCCAAAAACTCGAGCCTAGCATAATTTAACATATACTAAACCAAGAAGACATGAGACCATTTTAATCTTCAGCCATCAAAATCTTGATTTTTCTAAGAAAATATGAAAATCACCTAAATTAACGGAGACTAAAATTTACTCAAGTGTGAAAATTAGATGATTTAGAAAGAAAAACAAATTCAAAATCAAAAGATAATTTCAGCCATATAAAGACTACCTGTTAAACTGTTCAGTTTAGTAATCACACAACAAGCATAGATCCAAGCTGTTCTCTAGTCTCTCCTTGTAACGGATTTGAAATTAACCAAAAAAATTTAAAAAAAAAACTTGTGAAATGCCAACAAGAAAAACTCCAATCTAGGAGTCTCAATAAGCAAAGATAAACTATAGATATAAACAAGGAGGAGCACAGGGAGACCTTGACGGCAACGACGGCGCCGTATATATCGAAGATCCTGCGGAGGCTCTCTTCGGTGACGTCGTACGGAAGCCCGCCGACGTAGACGGAGGTGTTATCGTTTATCGTCATCTCTTCCACTCGAATTTTCTACAAAGCTAGGTCATTACCATTTAGAGTCGCCCGGATATTGAAAAATTACGAGTTATTGGTCAAGCCCTTCAAAAGTTTTTTTTGGGCCTAACTTACCATAAAATAATTTTTCAGGCCCTTTTCAGATTAAAATATCCAAATTATCATTTTTCATATTGTTAAAATATCTTAAATGTCCTTATCTTATAATGACCATAATACACATTTTTCAAATCAAAATTATAACGGTTATTTTGATTCTTCTTCTTCACATCCTCCTCCTCCTCTTCTTCTTCTTCTTGAATGTATCTATAATCTTCTGCTTTTTATTCTTCTTTCTTCTTTTAATCTAGTTTTGCTCGAAATATAAAGAAGCACATCAAAGAAGAAACCCTTATATTTCTACATTTTATATTCGTAAGATATTATTTTCACTTTTAATTATTGTTCAACCTTGTGTTTTTTTAATTGGTACATATATTCATTGTCATTTGTATTTATTTAAGTGTGTGGAT
>CAIGRK010043979.1:0-12279 GCA_903798315.1 Fraxinus greggii | reverse complement strand
ATTCTCTAAGTTGATTTGAATATTGTTTATTCATTTTTCAACGTCAACAAAATTGAATGCCAAAAACTAAAAGTTTAGACATTTTTAAAGTTACAATCTTTGAAATAAAAGTTATGGGAGAGAAAAATATTTTATCTTCTTACTGGAGATCTTCATTACAAAAATCTTGAAGAAATCGCCTTTGATTTCTACCTTTCAATTTCATTGATTTTTTTTTTCAAGCCATTTCAATTTTTGATTGATTGAGGTTACGATTAACAATCATGCTACATGTACAACATTTACAGACAACATTAATTGGTAACTACACACTCGACATCATCACATTTATTCATTTTAAAAATTATAGTTATCAACCATGTTTGTACAACTAGCTTTATTGTACGATTAAATGTGTTTTAACTGTAATTAATACGATATTAGTATGTAATTAAAATGTAATTTCTAACTAGTCTTAAGTTTTTGAAAAATATATATCTAAATGGAAATTACATGAAATTAGATTTTTTAAAGTTCCAATTTAAAAAATCAGATTTAATATTTGTTCATACAAAAATCAGATGTTAATTCATACTTTTAATACTAATAATATATTATAAAATCAATTAATACCCACCTAAATTCAATTGTAAATCCTAATCATTTGTCATATTCTCTCCCTCCCTCCCTCTCTCTCACTTATCTCTTCTCTCACGAAGACATTGTTGCAACCCATCACTCTGAAGCAACCAACACTGTTGCGCAATGTCGAGACGCAGAGCAACCATTGTAGTCGCACTAAGGGCCATTGGATGGCTCAGAGGTATCGCAGCAACGCAGAGGTGATGCACTGCATCATGTATCACCTCTACGTGCAGCACCAGCATCTGAATCAGCTCAACATCGAGCTATGTTGGTCGGCAACAAACCAATATTGTGAGTTGTGATTTGTAATTTGTGGTTGAACGTCGACGATGTTAGATCTATGAGTCGAGAGTCGACGATGTCTGTAGTTTGTGATTTCTGACAATGAGCGTCGCTGCTTGGCTTTTTCGGCAAGCCGCCACTTTCGCGTGTAGCGCGCTATTCAAATACTGTCATGTAGGTTGTGTTAGTATAGGTGGATTTGTTGTAGTGTTTTTTTGGTGTTTGTACAACTACTATAAATTTTAGGGTGCTTTTTGTTAGCGGTGGTACAGGTAGATCAATCGATGGTGGTGGATTATGGTACTGGTGAGGCTCTAACCTGTCCGAGCTAGATTTAATGTCAATTTCGTTTCTCTCTAACCTATCCTATCTCTCCCTTCTTTCTATTAATATCTCTCTACTTTCTCTCTTTATTATTTTGTCTCTGCACTCACTCTTTCACTATTTCTTTTCTACTCTCTCTGAAAGCAGGAAGCAAAAACCGATTTCTAAGATCTCGCTTTCCCATTTTTTCGATTAGGGCTCAGATTGTCGCTGCAACGATTTTTGGTGGTTTGCCACAATTTGTGAGGAGACTTTTTGGTAATTTTTGTAGTGGTATTGCGGCGGTTTTTGAGGTGGTTAATAAGGCATTTTTGTGGTGGTTTTGAGATGGTTTGTGGTGGTGGTCACATGTTTTTAGAGTATGTGTCAAATGTTGCGTTGATATCTGTTGGTTGTGCCTCTACGATGATAGGTCTGGGGCCATATGTACTAGGTCACTGGTTATTGTGTATTGGTCATGTACAAATATTCATATGTCACAGATCAAACAGAACTGGTCACAGATCATGTTTGTATGTCACAAGTCATACTCCACAGATCATACGTCATATTGTACAAGTCATAGTTCTATGGTCATCGTGTGTGGGTTACATATAAATGTCCACAAGTCACACGTCACAATGAGTAGATAACAAATTAATGTCCATATATCACAGATTAATGTTCACATGTCACATATAACAAGTTATATATCAAAGTGTATAGGTCGCATATCACAAATTCAAGAGATCTTCTCGCACGCCATTGATATCTCCGACCTTAGTTTTCCGAATTGGTCACAAATTCAATTAACCAGATTTCGATGGTAATAATTGAAGTTATTTGCTCTTATGAGTACTCAGTAGATTACACCAGATGTTGTTTTTCAATTTCTAATTAAAACAAATAAATTTAAATTACACTGACATTGTTCTGTCGTCGACAATTCTTTGTCATTGTTCTCCAACGGCCGCTATGCTTCTCCCTCTATCTCTACTTTCTGAGCCGGTGATGCTCAGTCGTCGCTAAAGAAGTTTTTGGTTATCTCTGTAAATTCTTGGTGACTCAATGTTGTATTTTTTGAAGAATGAGAATTTTAATTACGAATTCCTCCTCTTTTACTAAGATTGAATATGATAAGAATTTAACACTTAAAACGTATTCAACGTACGATCAACATAGATTCTAATTAAAGTAGTAAGAGTCAAACTTTTATCAGGACAATGATTTGAGTACGATCCTTTTTTTTTTTAATTAAATCATTTGATTTCCTTTACATTTAAAAAGGAAAAAAAAGGCTATTCATCGCCAATTTAGAAGAATTGAGTTGAAGTTTAACATTTGTTGGAGTCCCATTTTCTGTAAAATTAGATTTTATAATAATAATTTTTTACAGAATGCGCGGTTAAAAAGTAATTTTTTTCTAAATTTATTTGTAAAATTATTAGAAGAATGTGGAGTTAACAATAAATTTTTTGAATTTCTTTTTTTAAAGAATGAGACTCAAGTAGGGTTTAAGCAGTATGTGATGCAATTTATCCCAATATTTAATTCAGTAATCAGCTACAATCTTTTCTAATTAGTTGCCATTCGCAACATCTTTTCCCACGAAACCCGCCCAATGGGAAAAATATATTCATTGCCACGTGGATCACATTAATTGGTTAGAATACGTATGAGTGCACTATGATTGGTCAGTTTCCCCTAGACCGCGTTAGTATTACGAATTGAGTCGTGTATTCCCAATTCCCCGTCCTGCCTCTGTAAAATAAACTCAAATCCCCATTTCCCCTAAAAACGGTAATATCACACGCATACAGATTTTGCATAATTGGATTGGATTTTCGTTTTTGTTGCCTATTGGATCCGATTTCAAACCCTAGATTTGAGTGGAACTTAATTTTGATCTCTGTGCCAAAAAACATGGCGCATCGAAGATCAAAATTATTGCTCATTTTATGCTTTTATTGTTACTATCTAATTGCCCTTGCTGCGTAAGTGTTGATATTCATGTTGCCAATTGAGTATGTTAATTCATTTGGAGTAGTGTTTAATGTAATATGTTATGTCAATAAATTCTTTTGGATTATTTTCAGGAAGAGTTACTATGACATTCTGCAAGTTCCTAAAGGCGCTTCTGATGACCAAATAAAACGAGCTTACCGGAAGCTTGCGTTGAAATATCATCCGGATAAGAACCAAGGAAATGAAGAGGCTAACAAGAAATTTGCTGAAATTAACAATGGTAGTTATTTTTATCTCATATTTTTCGTTCTCTTCAGGAATTTGCATTTGGTTAAGTAGTTTGTGATGTTCTTGGATTGGCATTGATTTGGTTATTGCAAGCATAAGACTGTATCGATTGGTCAAACAAGAATTTGCTGAAACTAACAGTGGTAGTTAATATTATTTCATATTTTTGTTCGGTAATCTGTATTTGGTTAAGGTTATGATATACTTGGATTGACAGCAATTGGTTTGTTGCCAAAAAAATAATAATAATAAAATAAAAAATTATATGTTGGGTTTTTACAGCATATGAAGTATTATCGGATGGTGAGAAGAGGAGTATATATGACAAGTACGGTGAAGAGGGACTTAAACAGCATGCCGCCAATGGTGGTGGTAGTAGATCTGGCGGAATGAATTTTCAGGACATATTTAGCTCGTAAGTATATGCCTCTTTTTCTTTTTGGTATTTTATTTTTGCTCTAATAGATGTGATGTCCTTGTTGAAGATCTTTCCTGAGCACATATATCACCATACTCATGATGTTTTAATTTTGATGTATGGAAAAATGGAAGGGTTTATACTGAATTGATGGTGGTAACTGTAGGTGTTGCTGATTGTAGTCCTAGAGACGAAGTTAACTTCCAATATGTTTTTGACACTTTAAAAGTAATCTTAGATTTGCAATAGTTTGAATGCTATGCCAATGCAAGTGTTCTTTCATATGCACACCGTGGATATATGACTTTAAACTATTTTAATGATGTCACTTTGTTATCACTTTGTAATTCCTTTATAATAATATTTAAGAAACTGTTGATTTCTAGGTACAAAATGTTCGATTCACTAGGTGCTTCTGTCATCTGCATCCATTTCTGACCTTATTAACTATCCCTTACCCTAGCACAAGATCCCGTCATCCATAACATTTTCAAGGTAGCTACAATTTCACATTTCGAGCCTTATCCTTGGTTGGAATTGTGTTTTAGATAGCAAGGGTTGTGAGTTTGAGAAACCTGGGGTTACCGTTATTGATGTTAAATAAAGAATAAAAAATTAAGGAATTTACTACAGCTAGATGTTGTGGTATTACTGTTTTTCTAAACTTATCCCTGTTATTCTCCAGATTGTTCTGACATTCTTTTCTTTCATTTTCCATCTTAGTATTCTGCTTTATCATCTCCATTGCTTAAAAGGATAGATTTTTCTAGGTTTTTTGGTGGAGGCCAAATGGAAGAAGAAGAGAAGATCGTGAAAGGCGATGATGTAATTATCGAACTGGATGCAACACTTGAAGATCTATATATGGGGGGTTCGTTGAAGGTAAAGGATACACAATACCAAGGACAATATCAACTATATACAGTTTTGCACTGATTGAATTTTTGAAGGAATGTGTTTGTTAATACATTTTCTTGTTTCTCGCTATACATTAATATATAATTGGTTAAACCACAGGCTAATAATATCAAGCGTCTATCTCAATGTTTGTATATCCCTTGATCTATTTGTTTTAGGTTATGGCAGCATGATTTTACAAACTGAAAGTTTCTCCTTTTAAATATGACGGAGATTTTAGAATGGAGATTTTCTATGGCATTTATGGAATCTCCCTCAGTTGCGTTATTGAGCTATCATCTAATTTTGCATTCTTTTTTTAGCATGAAAACTAGCACAGCCCCAACACAGCAAAAACTACATACCTTATGACTGAGTATTTCCTTATAATTTGGTAGAAACCACTATAGTATTAACGTAATTGACTCATTCTGCGAAAGTGAATGTGTGGAACAGGTTTGGAGGGAGAAAAATGTGTTAAAACCAGCCCCAGGAAAGAGGCGTTGCAACTGTAGAAATGAGGTTTATCACAAGCAAATTGGTCCAGGGATGTTCCAGCAGATGACGGAGCAGGTTTTTATTGCCTTTCGAGAAACAGCTCAATCTAACTCTTGTGCTGGATGGATGCATTTTTCTTTTTGGCTGTTATATTACATGGAATTAAGTCTGTTTATATATTTTTTTTTCCAGGTTTGTGAACAATGCCCAAATGTGAAGTTTGAAAGGGAGGGTTATTTCGTCACTGTGGATATCGAAAAAGGAATGCAGGATGGGCAAGTAAGTGTTCTGATTTGTATTACTATTACCTATCTTCCTATTACCAGTAAAAAAGTTCTATATACTTTTTTGAGTTCCCTGGAGCATGTTTGTCACCTGTGCATGGTCAAGTGTGAGGGTGGAGTGGAATGGTGGGATGCATGGAATAGAGAAGTATGACATTGTACGTAAGGGAGGTTATTTCTTAACCGTGGATATCAATAAAGGAATGCAGGATGGGCAAGTTAGTGATTAGTACTATATTCCTTTTTTGTGTAATAGAATGTGGTGCATGTTTGTCACATGTGCGTAGTGTAGTGTATGTGTGTGGGATTTTGGGATGCTTGGTATAGAGTCATAGAGAAAGTGCGACAAAAGTAGGATGGAAACGTGAATTAATATTACACTTGCTTGACGTTACCAATGTCCAGTTATGTATGCTTAACTTTGTAACACCAAAAATGAAGATTTGTTATGTGAACCAATGTTTGAAAAGACGTAATTTGGTACTGAGGCTTTTTTTCTTCATGACGCATTTTGAGACGTAAGCATCGCAGTATGTTACAAAATTATTAAAATGCAAAATAGGCTCCTAATAAATCATAAACAATCTTCAGAATTCATAATAGAATAATTTAAAGGATGGAAAGAAACAAAATAAAAATCTGTGAAGAAACTATGTTTTAGTTGCTAGGGCAATTGCAAAGTGGGTACGTGAGAATCAAATTTTTTTAATGTTTTCAAGGGCAGTAGGTTATTCTCAAAATGGGTAAATAAGAATTTTCTCGTTTTGTGCTATGGGTCACAAGCCTTGAAGAAGGGGGTGTTGTGAGGATTACGCCTCAAAAAAATACCTCACAATTAGCTCCTTGAGGCTTTTTCTCACGCCACATTCTGAGAAGGGTTTCAAGTGGGTTTTTTAAATCATAATGTGAGCTACCCTCTGTAAATAGTAGCATTCACTTTCTTAGTGTTGTAGATATCACCATATCCCTATTTCCATGCCTATGTCTTCTTGCTCGTCATTTGTGCACACCGTACCATTTTTCTTCTTGCTTGTTGTGGTTATGGGATTCTGCTCCCTTCATGTTGGGAAACAGGACATGTCGATTTTTTAGGAAGGGCAATCTGTTTCCCGAAACTGGTGTTTGTGCTAATGTGCTTTTAGCATATAGAATTTCCTGTGTTTGAATGAGGCATTAGCGGTTGAGGGAGTAATCTGAAATGTTGTAGTGCAGCTGATTGCCATCCAGTCAGCATAAAAATTTGTCTAATTAATATGTTTTGTGGTGGGATAAATTTTACATCTAAATGTTACATTCCTTGGTCTTTTAGGATAGCCGATTTAATACTTCAAATAAAGCTGTCACTAAAATATTTCTACTAGCTTTTATGGTTGAATTTCATTAGTTTTAAGGATTTTCTGAGAAGCGCTGGCTGCCTGTTTCCATAGGAAGTTGTCTTTTACGAAGATGGGGAGCCCATTATAGACGGTGAAGCTGGAGACCTGAAGGTTTGATCTTTATCCTTGGTCTGTAAGGTGGTGATAGGCCTCATTAATATAATTCGTGATGATTATAACTTGTGTTTGGACAGTTTCGCATTCGTACTGCACCTCATGATCGCTTCAGGAGGGAAGGAAATGACCTGCACACAACAGTTACTATTACTTTGGTAATATTGATGTCATCAAGTTTTCATAATTCTAATTTTACATTGTGTCGATTTGCCTCTAGACAAATGTGTGAAGGAAGCATTTAAAGGAAATTTTTTTTGCCGTGGTTTGAAAGGTTGATATTTTTCCTGCAAAATTTCTTTGGCGTCACTTTGGCATAATTTTTCTGAAAACCAAGTATTGCTTGTTCTACTGTATCCTCTAGTGGAAAAGAACATTATCGTGTTCTTCATTCTATATCTGTATGTGTTACATCAGTTCATTGTAGTAAGCATGAAACTTTGGAGCACTCATTATACAGTTATATCTTTGGTTTTAACTGAAATAGTTTATCCTGTAAACTTCCGCTTTACTCAGGTGCAAGCTCTTGTTGGTTTTGAGAGGACTATCAAACACCTCGACGATCATTTAGTGGATATAAGCTTGAAGGTGAGCATACCATATTTTCTATGGCATACCTACATGTTTGGCTAAGCTTAAGAATAAGTCAAAATTACTTTTAAGTAAATTTTAGTTTCCAACGTTTTTGGAATTTTCCTTTTCTCACTTTTAAGCAAAAAAGAGTTACTTATTTCCAAATCTGAGGAATAGAAAACAATTTATTTTAAAATTTATGATTATACTTTCTTATAAGTAAACTGTATGAGCTTAGCCGAAGATGCTCTGACTAAATTCCGAGGTTAGGTACTGGGCTTCACTTTTTGAGAAATGACCAATACGTGGCAATTTTTATTTTTATTTTTTTCACCCAGGGTATCACGAAGCCTAAGGAAGTGAGAAAGTTTAAAGGAGAAGGAATGCCATTACATTTTAGCAATAAGAAGGGCGATTTATACGTCAAGTTTGAGGTTCTTTTCCCAACTTCACTAACAGAGGACCAAAAGACAAAGATCAAGGCAATTCTTGATTAGTTGTTACAAATTCTATTTCGTACTATTGTAGCATGAATGTTCTTATAGAAGATTACCTGCCAGCCTTCAGATTTTTCTTTCTCCACCATTTTGTTCTAGCAATAGTAATATTTCAAAGAGATGTGTCTTTAGCATTTTCCTGGTTCCCATCATGTGGGGCTTTTATTATTCCTTTTTTTCTAGTTGGGGGTTGGCTTGTGATTTTCCTATTGAGGTTTGGTTTCTACCTCACCATCTATGTCTAACATGTTACGTTGTATTAGCTTTAGATGCATTTAAGGATTTTATGCATCTTGATATCGATCCAACTGTCGAAAGAATTGAGACTTTAGAACGTCATTTATGTATTTTTGGAATTTATGTAATATTTTTCATCCAATTGTGATTGGGAAATTTTCTTCAGGACTAGCGGTTTATGTTATTCTATTCAACTCGTTATGCCCACACGAGCAAAAATGAACACGACTGATCTAAAGGAGAGGAGTCATCGGGCATATATTGGACAAGAACACGAAAATTATAAGAAATTAACTTTTATTACACGATAGATTTTTGATTATACGAACATTTTATTGAAATAATTGAGAAAATTCCAATTACATGTTGGAAAGGAAGGGTGCACAATTTTTTCAAAAGAAGAAAGGGTACAAAGAGAATCTCTAATGAAGGCCGATGCGCTGATTGAAGTCCAAGGTAATCATTCCTTTCTTGCTTATTACCAATAGCTTCCTCCTAAATTTAGGGTCAAAATATCATATAGGATATTAGGCTAAGAAATTAAGGAGTTACAGCATAGACATTATAGGCTACAAAAATGTATGTTTTACTCTAATTAAGTGTTATATCTTAGTATCCACGAACATTCCACGTAAGTGTCAACATGATAGCAAATGTCACATGGGCATTCAACAATAGACATGTGACAAATTCGTGTGTCCTGTGGCGGACCTAAAATTATGGTTGAGAGGGGGCGAGACAGAATGGAGTTGACTTCAAATAACGGAAACTGGTAATTCATGAAATAGTAAAATTTCTAAAAGCTGACACAGCTTTTATGAACATCGGGCCTTTGAGATATAGCGTTGTATTGGACCTTTGACCAAATAGTCTCCCACATGTGGACAGTGCGTCCCTGCCATATTTAAAGAAGGCATAGCACCAGCTCTTGCTTTCACCATTATTGTCATTCCTCGGTCTTCGCACAAAATCGCCAATCGAACGAACTTTTGAATGCCGAATGATAGGTGCAAAACATTCAATTTGCTAGCAGGCAATCACGACCATGACATTCGAGTTTGGGCACTTGAATATACTTTAAGCAGCAAGTATTGGACAAAGAAACTATCATATCGATCTCTAAAAATCAGCATGCAAATCATTGGGATCAAGGAAAATCTTATGGAATTAGATGTAAGGAACCCAATCGCACAAGAAAACAAATTAGTGGAAGAAAACTTGCCATGGCTCAACAAAAAGTCACGTGAATCAACGAGGACGTGACGAATGAAACTAGGGCTGCACGCCTAAGCCTTACTTCACTAGAATCCTCGCCTATAAGTATATATGCACATGTAAAGGTGAAGGTACGATGTACGGATATACAAACATGGATAAGTCTGGACCCCAAGGGTGTTGTGTGAACCATTATGGATAAAAATTATGTACCCATAACATCACTCTAAAAACATTAGCTAATTCGCTATCTACTTGTCTTTCCCATACTTAATTTTGATATAACTTATATTAGCAATTAACTTGATAGTAAAAGCACCAGTGGTCACTGGTCCTTTTTTTNGCACATGTAAAGGTGAAGGTACGATGTACGGATATACAAACATGGATAAGTCTGGACCCCAAGGGTGTTGTGTGAACCATTATGGATAAAAATTATGTACCCATAACATCACTCTAAAAACATTAGCTAATTCGCTATCTACTTGTCTTTCCCATACTTAATTTTGATATAACTTATATTAGCAATTAACTTGATAGTAAAAGCACCAGTGGTCACTGGTCCTTTTTTTTGGGTCATGTGATCTTGTTGTCTAACCATTTTTGTTCAAGTGTGTCGGTAATATATTGGAAGAGGCGGGGCAGGATATATGTTGACAGAAGAGACTTGGGGTTTTTTTGGGGTCAACATTATTATTCCACGACAACATTAGTCGAAAGCAAAATACAATAAGATATTTAATAATTCACTTACTCTCATTTTCACTGCAATCACTCACTAAAATACAAAAATGTTATTTAACAATTCACTTATTCTCATTTTTATTGCAATTGCTCAATACACTACAATCAAATGTTACACCAAATATTGCATAAAGTGTTTCCTTTATTTCTTTATTTTTAACTCAATCATTACATCAGTCTGTGTGGCTCGACGAGCCATAGGGGCTGGCCCGCGACAAGCAGACCCTTAAAAATATAAAAATTACAAAATAATTGGCCACGGTTATAGCTCCGTCACAAATTATTTAATTAATTGATCACAACTTAACCAATTATAAGTCACGATTTTAAATTTAGTCCCTATTTGAGTCAAATTAAAATTTTCATTCTCATTCTTCTACTCATTTTTAACCACACATTTTTAATAAAATAATATTTTCCATCACATTAATAAATTTTCCTTCCTTTTATATGTAATCAAATAAATATTTCAACACTTTTTAAATTCACCGCAAATATGATACCACATAGTATTCAATATTTTGCAAAATTTGCCGTCATCCAATATCTATAGAATATAAACGTAAAATATAGCCCAAATAACGAACTAAAAATTAGGGTGCAATAATAAGAATTAGATTTCACAAACAATAAAAATAATATAAATTCTTTCATCTAAAAAAAGGTGAGTAAATTGAAGAAATAAAAATTTATAAAAAGGATAAATTTGGTTCTAGAGTCGAGAATAATCAAAATTGTTCATTGGTCCTCAATTTCTCTTTCAAATTCTAGTATGACTTGTCAATTTGAACTTAATATTTCCATTGGTGTACTTCATATTTGATCACAATGTGTTGAGAAGCTTTTACGTCCAATTGCATCCACTCTTTTTATATGTAAGTCCCTGGTTGAGTCTCATTATTTTTTTCATTCTAATTCTTCTATTCATTTTCAACCGCACATTTTTTAATAAAATAATATTTTCCATTACATCATAATTTTTCCTTCATTTTCAACCACACATTCTGCATCAATCTACTATTTCAAAATACATTTTTCTAAAATAATGTGCTCAAACACACCCTAATCGGAATTTCATATTTTTTTAAGTCTCATATTATTTATTGGTCACAAATTATATATTCCCCGAACCACGTATTATTTATTGGTTACAAATTAATCAATTTATTGATCTCAAACACTCTTCTATTGTGCGTTCGCAACAGCTACAGTGGGAGCGCGTGCCAAAAGTGGTGGGAGGTCATGAGAAAGAAGAGAGGGAGATATATAGAGACAGGAGGGAGAGGCGAAAATTAGTAGGGTTTGGGAGTGCAATTTGGTGCGGTGGAGGGGGTACGATGGATATATATGTTGATTTTTATTTTATAACATTATTATTGATATTAAAATATAGAATTATTACTTGATTTTTGTATAAATAAACTTTAAACTTGATTTTTAAGTTGGAATTTTAAAAACGTGTCTTCATGTAATTTCCACCAAAGTTAAATCACAAATAGCCCCGTTTGACAACCATTCTTTTAAAAGAATGAGTTTCTGAATAATATTATTTTTAAAAAATGTGTGATTAAAAGTAGGAAAAAAATTTAGGTTTATGTAAAAAATATTTTATTGTGAGAATATGTGGTTAAAAATGAATATAAGAAAGAAAATAATTATCAAACAACAATCATTAAGCCCTCTGTTTGATAGAAATTAAAATCAGATTTTTAGTAAATTTTGATAAAAGTTGATAAAATGTGTGATTGAAAAGTTGTAGACCAATGAATATGTGGTTAAAATTAATAATTGAATAGATTATGTGTTTAAGTTATTATTGGTCAATACAATTTTTAATTATATAAATAATTTTATCTGTGGAATTTAAAATTGTCAATTAAGGCATTTTCTCTATATTATGGTAAAATGGACATTGAAGAAATTTTTGATGTTTTTGCAAATGAACATGTAAAGTGGACATTTTT
>CAIGRK010043962.1:0-13381 GCA_903798315.1 Fraxinus greggii | reverse complement strand
AAGAAGGGATAATTGCAGCAAAGATACCAAACATTTCATTTAGTAGCAAACTTTGTCCAAACCTTTCATTTGTGACGCCTACAATACCAAACTTTTCAAAAATTCGTAGATAAAGTCCAATCGGACATATTTTGTCTATTGACCCCAAAATCGTCAGTTGACTCCAGAAATGAAAAAAGAAAAAAAAATTGATAATTTTTCCCAAATAAGGCAAAGGCATTTTTGAGAGAGATCATTCTTTCTTTTGAAATCAAATTTAAAAAACCAGAACCACCCAACCCATCACCTTCTTCCCCAACCCTTTCATACCAAAACTAAAACCATACACATCCAATCGCCACCGCCTCAAAATTAACCACTATTGGCACCACCACCAGCCCCAACTCCACCTCAAAATCTGGTAAAAAAGAATCACAAAATCCCAAGAACCCTTACAAGAAACCCAAGAAAATTTGGCCCCAAAATTCCTTACCAAATCACAGAAATCCAATTATGAATCCATCCTCTAGGAATCCTTTTTTTTTTTAACCGTAACACAGATGAGGCATAGAAGTCATTCAAGACTCTCACAAATTGTTCTTCTTTTCCTAGTAAACCCCTTACCAATTCTTTAATTACCCATTTGTGATCATTCTCTGATACTCATAATCTCAAGAGGGCATACGCATCAGTATTTTTTTGAGCTTGAAAAGAGTCCAAATTTGTTGGCGTATGAAACCATATGGAAGGTGTCGTGTAGTGGCAAAGGTGGAGGGCTAGGGAAGAAAATACTGGTGTCAGATTTGTTTGGGGGCAGAAGGTGGATTTGGTTGTGGTTATTAACGGGCGAGATGATCTGAAAGGGCGGTGGAGAATGGAGGAAGATGAAAGCAATTTTTTATTTAATTATTTCAATTATTTTAATATAAATTGGAATAGACAATTTTACCCTTGCCCAACTGGTCAAAATGATCAATTTCCAATTTTTTAGGTCAACTAACGGCTAATATGACAAAATCCGTCTAATTGGACTTCACCTGCGAATTTTTGAAAGGTTTGGTATCGTAGGTAGCACATATTGAAGGTTTGGTCAAAGTCTGTTACTAAATAAAATATTTGGTATCGCTGCTGCAATTATCCCTTAAAAGAATTATTTTGAACTTATTTCTTATTCTTGAAGTATATAATTTAATATATAAAAATACTAACGAGAGATCATTGAAAGTTAAGAACAAGTTCGAAATAGTCTTCTTGATACAGAAAAAACCTAGTGAATCCCTACGAGATTTTCATGCTCAAATGCACTTTTTTGAAATCAGTTAGTACTATCAGAACAAGTTTGAGAATCCTTGTGTATATTTACTTGAAATGTCTAATGAGGTTATTGTCTATGATTACCGATGGAAGTTTGTGCCAGCCATAAGCCTCGGTGATGGACTTTTCCATTCCTATAGCTGCATTCTTTGCTAGTCACAACTACATATTTCATGGGCATACAAAGCAAAATGAAGTTAACATTAATACCTCTCATCTATTTTGTGAATTGACCAAGTTGCAAGTTTCTTCAAATTGACGTTGATGTCAACCTTATTACCTTGAGTTTGAGAAGAGATGTTAACAGTATATGTCAAGTTTGTAAGAGAAATTGTTCTGAAATCTTAGGAACTATATCCATAATTATTGATTAAGTAATTAACATATATGTATATAATCGTGCCTAGACTTATCGCTTCTTCATTTTCTATATAATTTTTTAATACCCTAGACTTTTAACTAGAGTAATTTTATTCCTTTTTTTAATCCAAATTAGACATATATTTTATATGTACAACTAATATAAGAACCTCTTCGTATCAAGTTCTCCCATTGAGTCGATCTATTATCTATATCAATCCTCCCAATTTTTTAATTCGAAAATTTGGGATTTATATTCACTTGTCAAATTCTCTCCTTTCTTTGTGTAATAAAATTCTTTATTACTATTTGACTGGTTTTTTTTGTCGAAAAAAGAAATTACGGTACAACCTAATTGTACACACACTTCTCTTAATGAACCTTCTTTTTTTTTTTTTAAATTAAACCACATAACACACTTGTAAAAGGGAAAAACTGACCAAGAATAACGTAAAGTTCAAAAACTAACTTCATTCAATGTACTCATTCTATCCGTAATGACGTTTGTAGCATGACGGCTTTGCGGCACACTACAAAATATGTTTTTAAGCAGTTTTTTTTTTATTTTTTACCGAACCTATAATGTCAATATTTATTTTTATAAAATTTCCAGCTGTCTCAGAAGTATTAAATGATTTTAAAAGTTTGCTTCAGCGGTCATAGTTGATGGCTCCATTTCGGTAGGCAAAGAAATTTGGCTCTATTTTCTCGCGGATGGGACTTGTATTTTTGGCTTGGACGAATAGGGTTCATATATATATATGATAATTGAAACGGTCCCGCTATTTTTCTTGATGAATTAATAAAAATTTGGATCAACACAAAACTTAAATTTGAGCACTCATCTTTCATCGGAGTTGAGATTATATAATCTTTTGGATCAACACAAAACATAAATTTCCAGGTCGTGTTTATAAAAAGTCTATTTCCGAATATTCTAATGTTAATAGTAGAAATTTAAATTATTAAAAGTATTCTAAGATTTTAAATTTTGAAAAACTAAACGTCAAATAATATGTTACATACGTTCATACATACGTAGATAGACAAATATTACGACATCAAATTGGCACAATGTGAACAAGTTTCTTATTTTCTCTATTGTTATAAATTAAACTAATTTTGATCAGATTCTTTTATCGTTATAAATATTTATTTCTTTATCATTATCTGCAAAGGAAGAAAAAGATCCGACTAACTTTAGCCACCCCTTTATAAGGATGACTGTTCCCACCTCGATAAGTGGCGGAGAAAGGTGGGGGCTAGGAACCCTCGTTCCCACTGAAATTTGAAAATAAATTTTATATTGAGTTTTGGTATATATTTTTAATATTATTATATTTGTTTCACGATTGAATTCAATGGTTATATTACTATCCACGAACAGCATAACTTCAGTGAAAAGAATTTTTTTAGTATTATTTTATTTTATTTTTGGTCAACTTGTATCTGTATATTGTAAGGAAAATGCAGATTCCTCGGAGAATCTTTCCCTCCCAGCTAGTATAATTTATCGTGATTGCTTCCCAAGATTCCGCCAATCTATATCGTACAATTACAGTTGTCCAATTAATTACATTTTGGAAAAGTCAAAAATAAAATATGAGTTTTTTTGTTTGATATACATTATTTTTGAAAGATGCATTTTTTATTATAGAGAAAGTATGGTTAAATAACAAGAAAAGTTTCGAATTTACGTGTAATAATATTTTATTAAAAAATATGTAGTTGAAAATGACATAGAAAAAATGAATTTTAAAAATAATGTATATCAAACGAGGGCATAAATTTTTTTTTATCTACATAATCAAAATGCCACGTTTAACCCAAACTAACATAAAATAAGTATTTCACCATAAAAGGACAACCCACTTCTTTCCTTTTTACTTTTAAGAGTTGTTTTCCATTAGTTTAGTCACCATTTTACTTATTAGTCAGAGTTGAACGTTCATTTCACGTCATTTTAAAATATTTTATAAGTGATGTAAAAGTAATATTTGATGTCTATTTATTTGGAAGATTTAATGAGTTTCAAACAAATTAAAGGAAAGTTTTAAGATATAAATTTAAGAGAAAATTTGTACACTCAAAACTCAACTTCTATGATTCAATTTTTTTTTTATGATAAAATACTATAAATGAGTTACATTTTTATACTACATTTGGTACATTATAATTAATTTTTAATACATGAATTTAAATACACATTAAAATTTCTAGATATATGTATAGAAATAAATTCATCTATAATAATTCTAAATTCGTGCATATCAAGGTTCTTCAAGTAAAAAATTCATAGATATACGTATAGAAATAAATTCATCTATAATAATTCTAAATTTATGTAGATCAAAATTCATTGAGTATAGAATATCTGTATTAATGCGAATGTTAATTAATTAAGAATTAATAATATGAAATTCATATATGACAAACATATATGACGAAATCCATCTGATTGGACTTCACCTGGTCAAAATGATTAATTTTTCAATTTTTGAGGTCAACTAACGGCTAATATGACGAAATCTGTCCAATTGGACTTCACCTACGAATTTTTGGAAGATTTGTTACTGTGAGTGGCACAAATGGAAAGTTTGGATAATGTCTGCTACTAAATAAAATATTTGGCATCGCTGGTGCAATTATCCCTTAAAATAATTATTTTAAACTTATTTCTCATTCTTGAAATATATAGTTTAATATATATAATACTAACAAGAGATCACTTAAGGTTAAGAACAAGTTCGAAATAGTTTTCTTGACACAAAAAAGAACCTGGTGAAATCCCTATGAGATTTTCATGCTCAAATGCACTTTTTCGAAATCAGTTAGTACTATCAAAACCAGTTTGAGATCCTTGTGTATATTACTTGAAATGTCTAATGATGTTATTGCTTATGATTACTGATGGAAGTTTGTGCCAACCATGGGCCTTGGCAATGGACTTTTCCATTCCTGTAGCTTCATTCTTTGCTAGTCACAACTACATACTTCATGACATATAACAAGAGTAATTTTATTCCTTTTATAATCCAAATTAGACATATATTCTAGGGTCATGCTATGTATACATAGATATACACATATGGGTTGACATAATGTGAATGGGAGAGGGGCTCACGCTGCAGTAACGTGGGCCCCACCTCCACTCACATTATGTCATCCCATAGAGATTAATCTATGTACATAGATTAATCCTATATTCTATATGTACAACTAATATAAGAACCTCTTCGTATCAAATTCTTCCGTTGAGTCGATCTACCATGTATATCAATCCTCCAAATTTCTTAATTCGAAAATTTGGGCACTTGTCAAATTCTCTCCTTTCTTTGTGTAATAAAATTCTTTAATATTATTTGATTGTTTTTTGTGTTGAAAAAAGAAATTACGGTACAGCCTAATTGTATACACACTTCTCTTAATGAACCTTTCGTTTTTAAAAATAAAAATAAAAAAGTTTAAACCACATAACACACTTGTAAAAGGGAAAAACTAACCAAGAATAGCGTAAAAGTTCAACATTTAACTTCATTCAATGTACTCATTCTATCCGTAATGACGTTAGTAGCATGACAACTTTTCGGCAAACTACAAAATATGTTTTTAAGCAGTGTTTTTTTTTTATTTACCGAACCTACTATGTCAATATTTATTTTTATAAAATTTCCAGCTGTCTCAGAAGTATTAAATGATTTTAAAAGTTTGCTTCATCGGTCATAGTTGATGGCTCCATTTCGGTAGGCAAAGAAATTTGGCTCCATTTTCTTGCCAGATGGGACTTGTATTTTTGGCTTGGACGAATAGGGTTCATATATATGATAATTGAAACGGTCCCGCTACTTTTCTTGATGAATTAATAAAAAAGTGTCGATTTCGGGAAAAAAAAAAAATCTTTGAAGTTTGAACACTTCTTCTTCCATCGGAGTTGAGATTTTAGAATCTCTTGTATCAACACAAAACATAAATTTTGATAACTTTAGCCACTAACTTTATAAGGATGACTGTTCCCACCTCGATAAGTGGCGGAGAAAGGTGGGGGCTAGGAACCCTCGATCCCACTGAAATTTGAAAATAAATTTTATATTTAGTTTTGATATATATTTTTAATATTATTATATTTGTGTTTAATAAATTTTGTTATTTAAATTAGATTTTCACTGGATTCGAGTCATGACTTCACTATTGAATTCAATGGTTATATTACTGGCCACGATCAGCAAAAGGAAAATGCAGATGACCATTTAATTGATAGGGAGAGATTTCCTCCAAACAACAATTTATCGTGATTGCTTCCCAAGATTCCGCCAATCTATATCGTCCAATTACAGTTGTCCAATTAATTACATTTTGGAAAAGTCAAAAATAAAATATGAACTTTTTCTGTACACATTATTTCTGAAGAATGTATTGTATAATAGTAGATTGATAAAGAATGTGTGATTAAAAAAATAAGAAAAGTCACGAATTTACGTGTAATATTACTTTATTAAAAATGTGTAGTTATAAAGAAGAAAGAGAAAAATAAATTTTGAAAAATATGTGTATCAAACAAAGGCATAATTTTCTTTGAGTTATGCAACACGTACCTAATTTTTTACCAAATATTTTATTGAATTAATAAGTGGTGCCCCCAACACTTGTTAATTCGATAAAACATTAGGTAAAAAATTAGGTACAAATAGAATTTTCCATTTTCTTTTTCACCACATAATCAAAATGTCACTATTGACTCAAACTAATATAAAAGAGCTATTTCACCATAAAAAGAAAACCCACTTCTTTCCTTTTCACTTTTAATAGTCGCTTTCCATTAGTTTAGTCACCATTTTACTTACTCATCAGAGTTGAACGTCTATTGCACGTTATTCTGAAATACTATATAAGTACCATAAAAGTAATATTTGATACCAATTTATTGGGAGGATTTGATAAATTTCAAATGAAAGAGCATAAAATTTAGGATATAAATTTAAGAGAAAAATTGTACTTTCAAAACCCAACTTTTATGATTCAAATTTTATGTGATGATGAAATACTATAAATGAATAATATTTTTATACTACATTTTGTACATAAGAATTAATTATTAATACATGAATTAAACACATATTAAAATTTCTAGATACATGAATTTAACTAGATTCATCCGTAATAACTCTAGATTCATATAGATCAAGATTCATCAAGTCAAAAATTTCTAGATACATTTATAGAAATAAATTTATCTATAATAATTCTAGTTTTATGTAAATCAAGATTCATTGAATATAAAGTCTATAGATTAATGTGAATGTTAATTAATTGAAAATTAATAATGTGAAATTTATACATAATAAACATTTTGTAGTATTTAATACATATTGAAAAAATAAAAAGTAAATGTATTATTGAAATAATTGAATTGTTACAAGGTTAAAATCGTTCAAAAAATGATTATCACATCATGTGATATTTAATATATTATAGATTTTCAATAGGTTTATTTTATATATTTCAATCAAATCACCAACCTTCATACTGTTTGGTCAAGATTAAAATTTGATTTTAATCCAAGTAAAAGTCAAAAAATCAATATTAACTACATCTTTTATACATCCCACAACTTTTCAACCACACATTTAAAAACTTCTATCACAATCTACTAAAAATCTAATTTTAATCTCCACCAAACACCCTCATATTTCAATTAAGATAACTATGTAACTGGCCGTCACTAAAAATTTAAACTAACGAGATTTGTATGTGTGTACTTAACAATGATGTGGATGAAGTCGCTATGATTGAGCAAACACGATTTCAATCTATTGTTATTCCATTCTAGATATCAATGTAACTCGTCGTTACTAAATCTTTTACTTGCTAAGGTGGATGGAATGTCGAGGTTGATGAAGTTTTTGGCATTGGACACTGGATTTCAATGTAAAGGTGGATAAGCATGATTCTTTCACTAAATAATCAAAAACTCAATTCCCAACTTGACTGGAATTCCGTCTGATATTTTAAAATCTTGCGTACCAGTTACTAGATTTGTTAAATTCAACGCAAGCATATTCCGTTAGTAGTAGCAACAAAATGCAACATATCAATTAAAATAATTACATAGTTTAGTTATTCGACTGAGACACTTTAAAATTAGACCACTTCCATTAAAATTAGCCCTATCTTTTAACACGTTATTTTCCAAAAAAATAATCATCACACAATCCTTCTATAAAAATCAAAGTCTTTGCATGTCTCGAAACAGTAAACTCTCTTCATTTTCGATTAGACAGTATACCCCATAAATAAAGTGCCACGACAATGGCAAATTCCACGGGGGTGCCAGAAGCCTACCAGGCCTACACCTCGGCTGCAGTACCGGACTGGCTAAACAAAGGCGACAACGCATGGCAGATGACCTCCGCCACCCTCGTCGGCCTCCAGAGCGTCCCCGGCCTCGTAATCCTGTACGGAAGCATAGTCAAGAAGAAATGGGCTGTCAACTCGGCCTTCATGGCTATCTACGCCTTCGCCGCCGTCGTACTTTGCTGGGTTATTTGGGCATACAGGATGTCATTCGGCAAAGAGCTCCTCCCTTTCTGGGGCAGGGCCGGCCCGGCTTTAGGCCAGAAATTCTTGATCAAACAGGCGGCGCTGCCTGCCACCACACATTACTTCCATAACGGAACGGTGGAAGCCGATATGGCCACGCCGTACTACCCCATGGCGTCAATGGTTTGGTTTCAGTGCGTTTTTGCTGCTATAGCGCTTATTTTACTGGCCGGGTCTTTGCTGGGGAGGATGAATATTAAGGCATGGATGGTGTTTGTGCCACTGTGGTTAACTTTTTCTTACACGGTGGGGGCATTCAGCATTTGGGGCGGCGGGTTCTTGTTCCACTGGGGCGTCATTGATTATTCCGGTGGCTATGTTATTCACCTTTCATCAGGAATTGCTGGCATCACAGCCGCATACTGGGTCAGTCACTATTTCCTTTTGCTCGTCATGAACTGTCCACAGAATGTGTTCGATAATATTAGACCATTTAGTCCCTGTTTGGTACACATTATAATTTTCATTCTCATTCTTCTACTTATTTTCAACCACGCATTTTTCAATAAAATAATATTTTTCATCACATCAAGAACTTTTCCTTCTTTTTCAACCACTAATTTTTCATNATTTCCTTTTGCTCGTCATGAACTGTCCACAGAATGTGTTCGATAATATTAGACCATTTAGTCCCTGTTTGGTACACATTATAATTTTCATTCTCATTCTTCTACTCATTTTTAACCACACATTTTTCAATAAAATAATATTTTCCATCACATCAATAACTTTTCCTTCATTTTCAACCATACATTCTCCATCAATCTACTATTTCATAATATATTCTTCCAAAATAACGTGGATCAAACACACCCTTAATTTTATTTTAATTCGATACTGTGTAGCTCTGTTATTGATCGTGTAATGTAAAGTGGAAGTTTGAATATTCTGCCAGATTCCTAGGTTTTTCATAGGACTTTGATTGATGTCCATCTGTCAAACTCCATTTTTTTTTTTTTAAATAATTTAATCCAACATCATAGATGCTACATCTGACACTAAGTGATAGACACAATAAATGAAAGATAAAAATAACTAATTCATTTAATTATACCTTCTATTTAATAACATATTATTGTCAGCTACACTAGTGTTTTAACATCAATTACACTGAATGGAATGCAAATTTCGCTATATTGACAGGCTCACTGACAAAGTTAAAAAATAGGAGGACACGTGGTGCAAGATAGCATTACTCATTTTTGAATAATTCCCAGAAATCTCACACGTGCTTTGTATGGCGCATTTTTTGTCATTGTTATATCTAAAATCAATAAAAAATTGTCAAAGTATTATTCCGTAAAAAAATTGTCAAACATTTTTTTTAACCTATAATATACCTGCTCAATTTCTTAGGTCGATAAATAAAGCTTTGAACAACCTAGTAAAAATCTCATGAATCCCGTGACTGCATTTTCTCCTTTACTCCGTTCACACTTAGCTGTTTGACATTCTGTACCCATTTTTATGAATATGTTTAGTACAGCCTAAGGGAAACCTGTAATCACGCACTAATTCCCGTTTGGCAATGATTAAAATTAAAATTTTAATTTAAGTCATAGTTAACAGTTAATTTTAACAATATTATGGGACCTACAACTTTTTAATCCATATTTCACCAATTTTTATCAAAATATATTAAAAATCTGATTTTAATCCCAATCAATAGGGGTTAAACCTTGTTATTTGTCAAATTAGAATTTGATTATATAAATTTTTTGCGTCAATATTTTCTGTGTTAATTTAGGTTGTAAATATAAGGAAGATCATCGTACTTAAGGCAATGTGTGGTAATTAGACTTGGCCCTTGTTTGTTGTAGATTAAAATCAAAATTTTAGTAGATTTTAATCAAAATTGATGATATATGTGGTTGAAATGTTGTGGACCCCATAAAATGTGTGATTAAAATTAATTGTTGACTTTAACTTAAAATTAAAATTAAATTTTAATCAGAAACAAACAGGGACTTGGTCTTCTTTAGCATCCGTCGACCTTATTAGTCTTACCCTAATACTATAATTACTTAAATTGTTCCGTTATATTATCCAAATATTGGACCAGACACAAATATTTTCTTAAATTTTTGTCCATAAACGAATAAACTAAAATACTTGTAAATTTTGATGTCATTTTTTACTTTAAAAATATCCAATTTCCTTTCAGGTGGGTCCACGATCGAAAATTGATAGGGAGAGATTTCCTCCAAACAACATTCTGCTAACGCTAGCTGGTGCAGGGCTGCTTTGGATGGGATGGGCGGGGTTCAATGGCGGTGATCCATACAGCGCCAACATAGACTCGTCCATGGCCGTCTTGAATACAAATATATGTGCAGCCACTAGCCTACTTGTATGGACATGGCTCGATGTCATATTCTTCGAAAAGCCTTCTGTTATTGGAGCTGTTCAGGGCATGATCACTGGTCTTGTTTGCATCACTCCTGGTGCAGGTATCTCTATTTTCCTCTCAATACATTCTATTCATTTTGTCAGGGGATCAATGTTTTTAAAATCGACTCTCGGCATGTTAAGGCATAGAATCTCATATCGAATAAAGATGTAAACATAAACCAATTTATAAAAGATTGCGTTACTTCTTTTAAAAAAATTGACATTTTAAGATGAAACTTCAAATTTTAACACGGAATTGAATTGAGGACCAATCTGAGGTCAAAATTATTAAAAAAAAAAAATGTTAATTTTCATATCAACATACCATTATAGAACGATCATAAAATATGGTCAATCTATGTCTATTGAAGGGTTGAATGAGTTTTATTCTGATTTACACGTATCACTAACAATTTCAGGTCAAACTCCTGATTTCTCAAATCAAATTGATCGGTCATGTCTGATTTTTATAACCTTGAATAACATTGAAAAATTGGTACGATAGTTCGATTCCCTTATAAAATCAAGACCATCTTCACATCTCATTGATATGGAACTTTTTGTTCCACTTACTCATATAATATTTAATTGTTTATGTCAACATTTAGAACAAACAAATAAATTAACGAGAAGATGTGATCAATGTTGATCTACCACTCGAGTTACAATTTTATATGTGAAACCATATCTAGGAATATGTTGTATGAATAAAATTCTATCTTAAGATTTGAAATTCAATCATTTGCATCATTTCATAGGTCTCGTTCAAGGATGGGCTGCAATAGTCATGGGCACCCTCTCAGGGAGTGTCCCGTGGTTCACAATGATGATCGTCCACAAGAAATGGACACTTCTCCAAAATATCGACGACACCCTCGGTGTTTTCCACACCCATGCTGTTGCGGGTTACCTCGGAGGCATTCTTACGGGCCTTTTTGCCGAGCCACAGCTTTGTGCCCTCTTCTTGCCTGTCAAAAACTCGCGTGGTGGCGTTTATGGTGGTGTTGGTGGCGTGCAATTCCTTAAACAGATTGTGGGTGGAGGATTCGTCATAGGATGGAACATTGTTGTGACTTCGATCATTTGTGTTGTGATAAGATTTATAATACCATTGCGTATGCCGGAAAATGAATTGGAGATTGGGGATGATGCAGTGCACGGTGAAGAAGCGTATGCATTGTGGGGCGATGGAGAAAAGTACGATCCGACAAGGCACGGCTTGTCGTCGGATGATCAAACACAAAAGGGTGAGGCATCTATTGGTGCTACCCAGGTTGTCTGAATGGAAATATGCAGTATTTGGATAAAACAGAATCTCTGAGCATTTGTAAACTTATTTCTCTGTGTGAATATAAATTTGGTTTTAGTTTTGTAATCCCGCATTTCATTCACAAAAATCCTTGATTGTGCATCTACTATTTGTGTCTCTTTTCTAGCAATAAACAGCACTATAGATTGTTCATTATAAATAACATTTGATTATATCATATTCATCTATTTCAAAAACTGTTTTTAAAATCTATGATCTAGATTTTGTCAACATCAAGGTTGTCAACCATAATTGTCAAGTATGATTGTACAAATAAGCTAATTCTTTCCATTAAGAATTAAGGTTCTTGGTACGTTCAAGATCCGACTCTTAAAAAAGGTTGGGAATCCAAATGCTGTATTATTCATCGAATGGGGATGTCAGCTGCGATTTTTCATTTATAATAGTTATAGTTTTTATAATGTGGGATAGGAGCGCTTTATTGTATGTTTTTAGTTCACTATGTAATTTGTCCTCGATAAAGACCAAGAAATAAGATACACCTACACACTTCAAAATTCTAATCAACATAAAAATACTCGACGAGATCCTCTTGCTTGCCTTTCGCAAAGATCATGGGTGGATTTAGGGGGATTTCCTTGTTGGTTAATATTACTATGTTATTATTCTGCTTTAACTTTTTACTCGAGTTACTTCATGTTCCCATTGGAATATATTTTTGGCTCTGCTCCACCTCTATTCTTAATTCTTATTGACATTCTATTGTAATTAAGCACGACCATACACACAAAGCATATAAAATATGTAGTAATTATTTCGATAAAGCTTATCTAAATTATGAAGCTGTACGAGAGTATACTGTACATCTTTCATTGTTATTGTGTAAAACGTCAATATCTTTCATTTTTTGGCATTTTCACCCTTATTTCAACATATCATTGCGCAAAAGGTCTTTTTCATCTATTTTCTCAATTAAAATTGTGAAATAACGAAAATACCCTTTATTTTAAATAAAACAAAACGAAAAAGAAAAAACTAATTGCAAACATAGTTCCAATTTTTTTGAAAAGCACAAATGGACGAAAAGGACATTTTGCTCAATGAAATGTGGAAATAAGGGTGAAAATGTTAAAAAATGAAAGGTAGTGACGTTTTTCACAATAACAATGAAAGGTATGGACGTTATGTGCTAATTACCCTATTCAAAATATGCTCAAAGCCTATGACTAGGGCAAGACCTGGTCTGATTCGGTTCAACCAAATCAAAATTTTCGGATATTTAATAAATAAATCGTCGGTCCAAATATAATTATGGAACCGTTCGAGTTCGGTTCGGTTCCGTACCATAATTAAATTTTTTAACATTTACAACAATAATACATAAATGCAACTAATAACATGTTCATTCATAACTTTTACAAATTAATATAGTCCAATTTAAAAATATAAAAATAACAAGTTGTCCAATAA
>CAIGRK010043906.1:0-10012 GCA_903798315.1 Fraxinus greggii | reverse complement strand
TTGACTTTTAGGTTGACTAACGGTTCATTTGGATTTCCGCCAGATATTTTTGAAATGTTTGGAACCACCACAGGTACAAATCAAAGGTTAGGGTAAAGTGTGCAAAAATTTAAAAGGTTTGGGACCTTTGCTGCAATTATCCCAAATTAATTTTACTCACATATTTTATGAAAATTTATCAACTTTTTAATTAAATATTTCATAAATTCTATAAAAGGTATGTCTGAGTCACATTATTTTGGAAGAATGCATTTTTGAATAGTAGATTGACGTAGAATGCGTGATTGAAAAAGTACGAAAAGTTATTGATGCGATAAAAAATATTATTTTATTAAACAATGTATGATTGAAAATGAGTTGGAGATTGAAAATAAAAATTTTAATATACGTCAGGCTAAAATTTGATTTTTAACTACTTAAAATAGGATCTTACGCATCTATAATTATTAATTAGTATTCTACTTTTAACGTGGCTTTGACAGCGCATTGAGGATTTACGCTGGAACACCAAAATGGCGGACAAATGTATCGAATTTAGGCGCCAACAATGAAAATTTGCGTACTTTAGAGCCAAAAGTATTTTTCTCCACTGGCGGGAAATAAATAAATAATACACCACAATCGAAATTCACTAAGCAGGCACTCAAAAAAGTTCAGAACTGAAAAGTCAGGTACCATCTCGACTTCCAAGAAGGTTTTTTTTATTTTTTTCATTATTATCATCTTAACCCTTTTTTCTCTGGATTAATAATGTAATCTTTCTCTTCTTCTCTTTAAGTTTAGGGTTTTCTTGGAAAATCAGTTAACGGACTGTGGAATTTCGTACGAAACTATCCAAAAAAGGTCCTCCATTTGCCGCTGTTTCTGGGTCATAGAGCAATCTTGAAAATAATTTCGAACAGGGGTTTTCATTTACTCATCTGGGTCTTTGTTATTTTATCAATAGATATAGAGTAATTTTATGCAGTAATGGCGGAAGTTGAACGGATGATGATCGATGGCGCTTATGTAAACAGCCCGAAATCGACTGGCCCAGATCAGAAAATGAAGGCATTGAAGAGAAAGAGAGGGGATCCATATGTATATACTACAAGCCCAGAAGAGAAACAGGCAAAGATCAACGGATTCCGCGAGGAAATCAACAGTTTAATCAAATTCGGCAAAGATTTAGTGTTGGAACGAAGAGAGGCGTTGTTGGAAAATGTGGAAAAAATTGGGATTTCTTCTGCGTCTTTAAATGGTGTGATTGCATGTCTGATGGAAGAGAGTGAACTCCCTTTGTCAAAGCTTGTGGACGACATTTTTGAGAAAGTTAAGGGTAAAATTGGAAATGGTGATAGTGTTAGTAAGGCTAGTGTGAAGAACAGTGTGCTTTTAGTTGGGCAGAGATTATGCTATGGACTTCCCAATGCAGATGCTGACATTTTGGAGGATGAATCTGAGTCTGCCCTCTGGTATTGGGAGGTAGAATTCTCAATTTACTTTTATTTAATGTTTCCCTAAATCTTCGAATTTGATTCAGGCTATTGTGTTATCTGGGCACAATCTGTAGATATTGTGATATGCAGTTACTTTGGGGGAGGGGATGAGGATTTGGATATAGTATTTTGCTATGTGTTCATAGCAAAATTCTCAGGGGTGTCCCTAATGTACTAATGGCACCCTATTGGGGGTTGCCCCCCAAATAGGGGTGCCATTTGTACATTATGGACACCTTTATGGGTAATGTTGTGTGGGGTGTTTGGTTTGGATTAAAATTAGATTTTTAGTGGATGGTAATAGAAGTTTTGGAAATGTGTGGTTGAAAAGATGTAGACCATGAAAGATATGATTAATATTGATTGCTTGACTTTGACTTAAATTAAAATAAGATTTTAATCCGGCTCAAATAGGCCCGCAATGTATGAGAGTTCTGGCTTATTTATTTTTGTAATGGGTTCATGTGCTAGTATATTTATTTATATTAAAATAGTAAAGTTATATGCATCAAATTGGGAATTTGGCATTGTGTGGACTAGTTGTTGCGTTTATGATATAATTCTTTATATCGGATTCTTTACACAAGCTCTGTTCTGGATTGTGTTGTCTTTTGGCATAAGTGCTCTACTTGGTATGTGCAAATGCATGTGGCTTATTTTTGGATTTGGCATTTTCCCATTGATTACGAAATCATAAGTAAACGCTACTTCCCACATACTTTTGTAATTATTGCTTCTCATTGCATGACATTGTTATTTTCTCACTGTTTCTGTTATACCTTCCCATATTTTTGTTTACTATATACCGCCATTATCTTTTGATCAATTCTACTTTTCTCGTTCAATTAGTATGTAGCATTCTGCTGTGGTTGTATGTGAGGCTAATCTTGTCTTGTTTATATATGTTTTTCATAGACAAGGGATTTGAAACTGATACCAAAATCAATGCGAGCCCCTCTAAAAGTTCGGCGTACTTGCCGAAAAAAGATCCACGAACGAATTACTGCTATTTGGGGTAAAGTCTGTACTGCTCAACTACATATAAGTTTCAGCTTGCTTTAATATTGAATTGGTTTCTACGCTTGTCGATTCTATGTAAATACGTTTTATGCGTGTTTGAGTCACACTTTGAATCTTGATTATTAGTAGACCAACCTCCAGTGTTTATAATATGGTTACTTGCTGCTCTACGGTTGAAAGGAAACAGGAGCATGAATTAGGGAATTTAGCATGTAAGCTAAATCTACATGCCATAATGTCCTTGCTGCTCTACGGTTGAAAGGAAACAGGAACACAAATTAGGAAATTTAGCATGTAAGCTAAATCTACATTCCATAATGTCCACCGCTTCGTCATAAACTTTAACAGGTTAAGAAACAGACTTACTGAACAGTGTGCGTACTTGTCTGGGGACCTGTACTACTGTCTCCTATTTACTTAATAAAAATCCTCTACAACATTATAAAACAATGGTTTACATACCCTTTATCAATAATCAAGATTAAGATGGTTAAATGAAAATTGGAGTGGAAGATGTGAAAATGGTGTATTGAGTATATCTATGAAGCACCAACATTCCACCAGCTCTGGCGAATCGGTTGTTAACATGTTGGAAATGCCTGGTAGCATGTACTCTTTTCATCTAAAGTTTTTTCGAACTGGACACATTGCCGATAAGCAGCCAGCACTTCCAGTTGCTGTAGATCTATTTCAAGAAGTCGAAAAAAGGAAAGAAAAAAAGATTAATGAACTCAAATGATGGAAAATTCCATAGGTGGAAGTGTGAGGGGGGAAGATATGGTGTGGGGTGAAATGGATAGGCACTTGCGTGGAATGGAAGGGAGAGAGGTTGACAGCGATGGCCAAGGGAGATTTGAAGACTGAAAAACATTATTTGAATATTGAAATTGTTTTGAAGGTCTCATTTCTGATGGAAAAGGAGATCCATGGTTTTTGTCTAATCAACGTTGCTCGTTTTGAAAAAGAAATGCTGACAAATCAATGATCATGCTTTTACACAGAACTGTTTATCTGAAGTGTTTGGAAGCATTGTTCATAAACAGTTATTTCAATCTCAATGTCTATGGGCCAATTTAGTCATATTTCTTCATCTTCTAAAGCATTGTAACTTAATGAAATAATAATTCTCCTATGGGCCAATTTTTATCATTTTTCATCTTCCGAAGGATTTTGACTGAATGAATAATTTGTCCGTTCTAAAGTGGACTAAGTTAATAATAGTTATACATATTCAGAGACGGCTAATATAATCGGGAAAACTGGCAAAGCAGGAAAATGCACTGCAACTGCCAAGAAAGACAAGCAAATAAAAATGAGTATTACTGATATTCAAAATGGAAATTACTTTAGTTTTAATGTGTTCTACATTTTAGTTAGTGTACCCAGAGGCTTTTTATGTCCCATGGACCAAAGGCAAGAAAAATATGTTGAATCTTGTGTGGGGAAATTTAATTCACAGGATGAAATAATGGTAGCACTGCCTCCTCTTGAAGTGAATTTATCGGTGCAATTAAATTTTAAGATGCTTACATATACAGGAACTCAAATTTGTTCAATTGACCATCATCCAAACTTTTCTTCTATAAATGAACATAATGTTTTTGATTTTCAATCATTGGTACGAATAGACTGGTGAAGTTAATTTCTGGTGCCTTTGAAGACAACCTTGATGGAAGAAGCTATATGGGAGAATCGAAATTTGTGTGCTAAAAAATTGGTGCAAATTTGAAATCCTTGCCAGTTTTACCTTCGTTAATGAATTTTTAAAATAATTTCAGAACTTTTCTACTCAGGCAATCGTCCAATGTGGGAATTAGGTGGTGGTGTATAGTGGATATGAAGAAGTCTTAAAGTTTCTGACCAAATTAAGTGGTCTGCTGGAAGTTGTAGAGAGGGTATTGTTCTTTAAAGAATATCATGTTTACTTCAGTGATTTTGCTACTTAAAAGTGTGTGTGGATTTATTGAGCAGAGAAATGCCAGATCCATGCAAGGGATTTCTGACCATGTTAATCTATCGGTCCAAGTGTCATTTACTCATGGTGACTGCTGAGTCACATCATGCTGAATTTGGATCTATTAAATCTTATTACTTGATAGTTCAACCTATGTTTTTGTATAATTCAAAATTTTTGTCTTGTTCTAATTTCTATTAGCTAGTCTCTTTTAGCTTCAAGGAACATCTTCTCATCTTCAAAGAATGGTCGAAGGATTTAAAGCTAGAAGATAATCCATCGATGATTGTTATTTATGTGATAATTTTATGCAAGTTTACTCTCTTGGCACTTTTCTTATTCTTTCATTCAAATAAATTGTACAATTGTTCAAGTTGGCCCATTTTTGAAACTTTGTTGAGTGGAGCAATCTCTATATTGTGACCATGTTAGTGGTTTTACTTGAGAATTTGAGTCCATTTCAGCAACGGTAACTGCACTGGAAAAATCAGAGGACCATCGGAGCTACAGGCAAGATTTGATAAAAGCTTCAGACAAGCTTAGCAAAGTTTTAACTGAGGCAGATATCTGTTTGTTGATGCAAGCCATGTCCCAGAAAAATGCTGCTGACGTGTATGTATTCCAGGTATAGTTTTTTCCTAATGTTGGTGTTTAGCAATGGTCTTAATCAGTATTTATAATGGCAAAGGTCCGAGAAAGAAGCCAAGCGAGAAGAAAAGCTTTTAATCAAGCAAATGGAGAAAAGCAAACGTCAGACGTTGAAAGAGAGGAAAAAGATGGATCAGGAACTTGATAAGGAAAAGTTGCAAACTGTAAGTCCTGTCTCAAATCTTGTACATTTTATTTGGCTGTTGTATGGTTAAAAATCTTTAAAAATTTAGCAGTGTTCGTATAGAATGACCTTAATGGAGAGACTATGAATCCAAAAACATTCAAGAGATGGCTTTCATGTCTTGTTATGTCCAAGATAAGACTTGTATATGAATGATGTAGATATTTACAGGTTTCAGCTAGCGAATATAGTTTTTCTTGGTTCATTAGTTTGATGTTCAACAACCTTGCAGGAAAAAGAACTAAAGAGATTACAAGATGAGGCCGAGAAGGAGGAGAGGCGCCTTGAGAAGGAAGAATCCGAAATGCGGAAACAGATGAAAAGGCAGCAAGAGGAAGCAGAGAAAGAACAGCGGCGCAAGGAGAAGGAAGAAGCTGAGTCAAAAAAACGACTTGCTCTGCAAAAACAAGCATCCCTCATGGAACGCTTTCTCAAAAAGAACAAAACTAATTCAACTTCTCAAAATGGTGTTGCTGCTAGCAAACATGAAACATCTGATCAATCCCCTAAAAGGGTTGAAAGGATTTCTGGACCTGTTACTGTGCCTATGGACTCTATTCTAACCGTCGGTGAAGGAATTGATGCAGAAGATATATGGAAGTGGGTTCCTTAAGTTTCCCATTTGTTGTGGATATCTTGTAAACTACTCTTGGTTTAGATAGTATAAGACACTATCTTGGTTTCCTTTTGCAGATCACACCTAAAATCTTGGCGTTGTTTGGGACACTCAGTTCATTGTAACAGGAAAATGCATTGGGGAGTTCGTCAGAAGCCTAAGACTGAATTGGTCAAGGACCTTAAGCTTAGTACGAACAGAGAATTTACCTGTGATGAAGATATGAGCCTAGAGAAGCTTGTGGATGGATGGGTTGACACTAATGTTGATGGACGATTATCTTGTACGAATGCTAATACTCTTCCTAATTTCCAGAAGTGCAGTAAGTATAGGCAGCTTTTGCAGTTTGATAAGAGTTATAGGCCTGCCTTTTATGGTGTTTGGTCCAAGAAAAGGTGAGAACAATTGTCATGTTATATTGTTGCACTATCGTCCATATAGATTTGCAAGTGTGTTGTGTTGGAATGTCATTCCGTAACTTTTTTTTGTGCATATGGAAGGCTTGTCTTGAATTTTAATTAGAAATTTGGAGGCTACGTTAGTGTTGTTATTGTGAATGTTTATATGTGAAGTTGAGGTTTGAATAATGAGTCCTGCCTATCTATACTGTCTTCTAGCACAATTAAGCATGTGGCATTTTACTGGTAATGTGGTACTAGAGAATATTGCTACATTGAATAGCCTAGCTTTGAGGAATGCCATTGTAAATGTTTTTCATGGAGCTGTACCAGTTGCTTTATTCACTTGAAAGGCTGTCATCTTCTCCTACTAAGCTATTTGATAATGTTATTTTGGTTAAGACTCTAATTGAGGCACTGAACTTGCCATCTGTCTGTTGACACTTGACAAGTATCTTGATATGACAGTCATGAAGTGATATTTGGATACAGCGACTAATGGCAGTTGTCCTGTTTATTCATTCGTGCTTGTTTTGTTAAAAAATAAAAAAAAAAATTGGTCCCTGCATGATATGCATTTGAATTATACCTTTGTTTGTTAGCCTAAGTTGATGGAAAATAAAAATGATCTAAATGTTATAGTGAAGAAAAAGTCAGGTGACATGGTGCTTGTAAAGGTACAAGAAGGGTATGTAGAAGTGATGTCTCACCTATTTGAAATACATTATAGTAACTCTGATTGCTTGTGTTTGTGCTTCTCCAGTCAAGTTGTTGGAGCGCGTCGCCCATTTGCGAAGGATCCAGACGTTGACTATGAAATTGATAGTGATGAGGAATGGGAAGAGGTATGCCAACTTTGCTTTAAATGTGATTAATATTAAAAGATATTGGCAACTAATATTCGATTGCATAGGAGGAGCCTGGTGAAAGCCTATCAGATTGTGACAAGGATGATGAAGATGAAACTGCGGAAGCACATTCAAGAGGTGATGAAGAAGATGAAAGTGAAGATGGTTTTTTTGTACCTGATGGATATCTCTCGGAGAATGAGGTACTATAATTATAGTTGCCCTTTAAATTGAATTTTCAGTTTATCTTGAGTACAAATTTTATGTATCTTTGTGTTTCGTGTTTAAAAGTAATGTTTTTTCTCTTTCTTTATTCCGTTATTGGGGCTTTTTATTGAAATGAATTTTCTGCCAAGGTGGGAGTTGGTGGCAGAAGGAGGATAGGTGAAGAAATGCGAACTTATTTTTTTCAATTATTTGGAGATATTGATTTGTGGTCAGCAAGTTTATTGGTCTTCATTGTGCCATGTAGGGCGTACAGGATGATGAAATGGAATCCGATGAATTGGTTGAGGAGACAAGAAACTTTCCTGATTCTGAACCGGCTGGGCAGAATGAGGAATTCTATACCTTGCTTCGACAACAGAAGTATCTGAATAATTTGACAGAGCATGCTCTTCGAAAAAACCAACCCTTGATTGTATGGAACCTTATGCATGAAAAGGCTATTATTTTACAGGCTCAAGGGCTCACTGATGTGCAGAAGTTTGAACAAAAGTGTTTGCAATCTCTGAGTATTCGTCCTTACCCAGGTTGCCCCACAATAGAGATATCAATTTGTAACGACACAGTACTTGAGGATCAAGAAGCTTCTCCTTCAAATAGCAAGTCAAGTACAACTCCAGTGGCAAGTGCTGCAGCTATATTGAACTCAAACTTGCCTCAAATTGTAAGTTCATTTTATTGGAGTATACACTCCCATGCAGTTTGTTTATGTGAATTTTGTGGCTAACCCGATTTATATGCTTCATGATGTAATAAACCGTCACATAGTCTTCAAGCTTAATTCACACGCACTTGAAAATTACATAGTCTTCAAGCTTAATTCACACACACTTGAAAATTGTCTAAATTTTTCAGGTATCTGTAATCCAATCATGCTCACAAAGTATAGGCAAGGTGGTGGAGTCCTTACAAAATAAGTTCCCAGCTGTCCCAAAATCCCAATTAAGGAACAAAGTGCGAGAAATATCAGAGTTCTCTGATAATTGTTGGCAGGTAATTTAAAGTTCATTATCTCTGATAATTGTTAGCAGGTAATTTAAAGTTTGTTATCTCTTCGGCTTTCATCTCTAACTGGTAAAATGTAGTCCTTGTCAGTGTGAGCTCTCATTTTTTGTGAATTGAATCTTCATATTTAAAAAGAACACTTCATTCATTTTCTGTATGGCTTTCATCACCTACCACCTAGCTGGTAAATGTAGTCCTTGCTGATGTGGAAACTAACCTGGTCGCTAATTGAATCTTCATATTTGAGAAGAAAACTTTTCATAATCAAGGGAGATAATTTAGAGGAAGTCCTGTTGCTAAAAATCTCAGCAAATCCACATCTTTAAGTACACAAAGCCTATTCAAGAGTGTATTCATATTTATTTATCTCTATGCTGAGCAAACTATATAATCCAATATTTTTAGCGTCGACCGCTAAAGTTTGTTGTCTGTCACTTGATTCTATCCCCGATTAACTTTATGAGCCACCCCGAATATTGCTTTCTGATTCTAGCTTTATTAATTGCTTATGGCGGCCTAACTATCACTCGTGGAAGTGAGTGCAGTTTCTTTTAATGATTATTTGCTAAGACTAAGCTGAAACTTGCTGATTTTAACCCTTTTCTTATGAGGCAGGTTAAGAAAGAAATTCTAGCCGAGCTTGGTCTGCATGTATCACCAGGTATAGTTATTACCCTAATAACTAGACATGTACTCATTATTTCTGCAATTAGTATAGCCATTTGATGTACTTGATATGATGAGAATTACTTCCCATGTGCATTTGCAGAAAAGAGTTGTGGGAAAACAAAGAGCATTGCGAAATTCTTCTCAAAAAGATGTCTGCCTCCAGGAAAGACTGACAACCTGAATTCCCCACAATCATCCCACAAAGCTGCTGCTGCAGCTGCCATACAACCACTGCAGGATAGCACTATCGAGAATCAATAATCCTCTGGCGTTTCTCTCTCCTCTTTTTGGCCTGCGATGTGATCAAAGAATATTTTTTGTATAATGGTAGATTACGAGATATTAGCAAATGGTAGAATGTTGCAAGTCTGATGGCTGATAGTAGTTTGATTTTGCTGCTGAATTAATGTTGGTGACATTGTCAATGTTTCAGTTTTGAAAGCTCAATGATACTGTTAGTGGCCTTTTTTTTCTTAATCACAAACTTACTCCTAGCAATTTCATACCTTGGGCATGTATTTTCCTTTCGGATTAGTTGGATAGTAGCCTGAGTCAATCCTACTAACCAAGCTTCAAGTCTAGTGCGAAGGGTTCTGCTTCTGGACAGCCCCTTCTAGACAGCTACATTTTCCATGGAATACAAGTTAGGCAAATAATAAGTGACTTTTCTGGTTCCTGGCTAAACATCCACCCTATTAGCTTGGACTTTGGTTTCTGAGTTGTGTTTAAAGTGGCACCAAACTTTAAAAACCTATCCGCTGTTTCCCTATCCCACACGACATACCCACCCTTGAGCCTGTAAGTGTTGTGTCAATGGTCCAATCGATTTTGGATAATAAATACTTTTATTATATAATTGATGTATTCTATTTATAGAAGATCTATTATTTGAATTAATATTCTATTAAATTAAATAATAGAATTCCAAGATTCAAGTTTAAGTAATTTGTTAATGACAAGAAGTTGT
>CAIGRK010043857.1:0-11764 GCA_903798315.1 Fraxinus greggii | reverse complement strand
AGAGAAATAGTTGAGAGTTCTTCAATATCAATGGATACTCTTTTCCAAACTATTTCATCATCACCAAGCTCCAATCTTGCCCCTAAAATACCAAAGAAAATCAAAGGAAAAAGAAGAGAAAAATGAAAAAGAAAAGAAAGAGAAAAATTGAAGACGCAACCTCCTCCTCCCCTATTTTTAATTTAAAACATAATGCCTAAATTGCAGTCCAAACCCTCAAATTTTGAAAAGATAATAGAAATGGTCCCAAATCTTTTAAAGTGGCGCCTAGGCGCTACTACAGTGGTGCCTAGGCACCAACTTTTAGTCAAAAACTGAATTTAATGTTCATTTTGTAGCCAAAATTTCAAAATATTGCACGTCGGTCCTCCAACTTTCAAAAAATGGTAATCTTGGTCCCCGAACTTTGGAATTTTTACATCTTTGATTTTTTTTTTCATTTCTCGCGTAAATTCCTTCTAATCATCATTCAAACTCGGGTTTTCACATACACAATAAAAATAACTATATTAAGTAATAAATTACTAATGAAGAACTCACAAATATCTAAATTTAATGGTCCGAATAAGTGCAAAAACTCGCACTTATCAAACGCCTTTTGTGCCAGAGCCCATCCTTCTGTATGATTACCATAAACCCATTCATGAATTTCTTAGAGTACTTAGGTGGCCTGCTCACCACCTATGCATCAGATGAGGGTAAGGGAGAAACCTTTTTTATACGATAAATCTTGAAATACAAAATGTGTTTCTCGTCTTTTGAGCTTCTACATCTCCTCTTTGTCAGAGGGGCCCACGTTCGATCCTTGATGAATGCTATAATAGGCTATATCCATGGATGAGTATCTTTGATCCACTTCAACTCTTCACCTTTAGAAGTGGAGGGTTTAGGGAGGTGTTCTATAGGCACAACAGTAAGCAGTTCGAAATCTTTGCTGCTTGCTAGGTTAAAAAGAGCGGGCATGGGCATTCTCTATGCGTGAGATTTGTGCTAACTCGAACTTTCCAAATGATGGAACTAATTCAATTACCAACTTCAGATATGCAGCCATGCTCTTATCCTTGGCCGAGACTCTTCACTTGCATTTTCCCAGCTAATTTGAGGCCACCTAGAAGGGCCTCGTATTTTGTTGAATTGTTGTTATCATTGAATCCGAACCTCACAACACAATTAAACTTATGTCACTACTTTTGCCCCAGATCCTGTGTCTCCAGAGAAACCATCAACAAATAAGTTCCAGGTGGGAGGTTCGACATATTTCATTTCTTCTTTCATTTCTGGAATATGGGCGAACTCTGTCACAAAATGTGCTAAGGTTGGGCCTTTGATGGTAGCTCTTGTCTTAAAAACAATGTCGAACTCACTAAGTTCCACTACCCATTTCATTATTCTTCCTAAAACGTGAGGTTTCTAGAGCACTTCTTTGATTAGGAAGTTGGTTAGTACTTGTATGGTGTAGGCTGGAAGTATGGCCTTAATTTTCGGGAGGTAGTCACCAAAGAGAGGGTTAGTTACTCCATGTCTGGATAGCGGAGTCTCTGCTACCAAAAGTACTTTACTTACATAATAAACAGACAATTGGTGACCACCTTCCTCCCTTACAAGTACCAAATTGATAGTGTAACTGACAAGTATAGTTGTAGAAGCACATCAATGTCAGGCTTGGAGAGAAAGGAAACCTATCGTAAGTGCTTCTTCAGCTTTTACAAGGCTATTTCACACTCCTTCATCCACTGAAACTTCATTCCTTCCTTTAGAAGCTTAAAGAAGGAAAGACACTTCTCAGTTGCCTTTGAAATGAAACGGCTCAAGGCTGTTATGCGCCAAGGGAGACTTTGTACTTCTTTAGGCTTTAAGGGCGACTTAATTTCAATTAGGGCTTTAATCTTTTCAGGATCGACTTCAATGCTCCTTTGGTTGACCATGGAACCCAAGAATGTCCCCGAGGTGACTCCGAATGCACACTTGAGGGGGTTCATCCTCATTCTGTACCTCCGTAATATTCGAAAGGCTTCATCGAGGTTCTCCGCATAATCCTTTCTCTCAAGCTTTTCAATAGCATATCATCCACATATACTTCCATTGTCTTTCCAATGAGGTCTGCAAACATCTTGTTAACAAGTCTTTGTTACATGGACTCGACATTTTTCAACCCAATGGACATCACCTTATAGCAATAAAGACTCTGTCCATTATGAATACTGTATGCTCTTCATCGGTTGGGTACATTAGGGTATGATTGTAGCTTGAATAAGTATCCATGAATCTCAATAGTTCGTGCTCGACGGTGGAGTCAACGAGCTGATCTATTCATGGGAGGGAAAAATTGTTCTTGGGGCAAGCTTAGTTGAGATTGGAAAAATCTAGGCGTACCATTCACCTACCGTTATTTTTGTTAACAAGGACGTGATTAGATACTAACTTCGGATAGGTTAATTTTCAAATGAAATAGTTGTCAATCAACTTTTTTTCATTTCATCCCTCAGCCTCATTTTCTGCCAATGCGGGATAGTTTTAGGAGCAATCTTTAAGTTATGACAACTAACTTTTGGGTAGATGCCAACCATGTCATTATGCCTACAAGCAAAGATATCCAAATTTTGCATAAGAAGCATATCAGTTTCTCATTAACCTCCGTTGACAGATCTTTTTCAACTTGCAAGGATGTGGAAAGATCCATCGAAAAACTACCAAACTCTTCAATTGGAACTGTTTAAGGTTCGCAATCAATGATGTGAGGATCCAGTTCATCAAATTTAGCTGCTTCTTCAACAGCTCTCCATTCTTCAGAGGCTATGATTACTTCAAAGACAGTTTCTTCATCAGAAGTGTTCACTATTTCAATGTCTTCCCCTTGTTCAGAAATCTGTCATTGTTCAAGGGCGTCATTCATGTTAGTGTCTATCAAAATTACATTGATGACGTCCCCAGGTTCTGCCTTTCTAAGGGGGTTAAAATAGCACTACATTGTACTCATTTGATCGTCTTTAACAGTGGTAATGTTTTTTTTAGAAGGGAACTTCATGCACAAGTGGTGAATAGACATAATAACCTATAACTCTTTTAACGCTAGTCTCCCTAGTACCCTATGGTAAGAAGAGTGACTTTTCACTACCAAAACTCCATAAAGTGATGAGCAGTCATTGGTGTCGCTCCTATCTCTACTACCAAAGTAATTTTTCCTCTTAAGATGATGCTATCACCGTGAAGCCATACAGAGGGAAGCTCATAGTCCACTTCCATTTTATCAAAGGTTGCTCCAAATATNTTTAGAAGGGAACTTCATGCACAAGTGGTGAATAGACATAATAACCTATAACTCTTTTAACGCTAGTCTCCCTAGTACCCTATGGTAAGAAGAGTGACTTTTCACTACCAAAACTCCATAAAGTGATGAGCAGTCATTGGTGTCGCTCCTATCTCTACTACCAAAGTAATTTTTCCTCTTAAGATGATGCTATCACCGTGAAGCCATACAGAGGGAAGCTCATAGTCCACTTCCATTTTATCAAAGGTTGCTCCAAATATAATATTGACCGAACTTCCATTATCCACTAACATTCTTTTAAGGTAATTTTGTGCTATAATGTCCCTAACCACCAAGGCATCACAATGTGGATAATGCAAATTAGCCGCATTATCTTATGTGAAAATAATTGGTTGAACCCTCTCCCAGTTAACGATCGACCGTTGTTGACTATGAAGCTTGCCATTAGGGAATCCTTAGCTTCCATTACATAGTTGTTTGCGCATTTCTTGTTTCTCTGTCAACATAGTTTCTTTGCACATTTCTTGTTTCTCTGTCAACATACGGGCCTCCAAAGATTGTGTCAAGTTCTTGAATAGGTTTGCGGCTATTATTAGTTTGACCTTCACTATGCCTCTTTCCATCACTTTCTCATCTCTAAGGAGCATCATTTCAAATGGGATGCTTGGCCTCAACTCTCTTAGGTTGTCAATCTTGCCAAGGAAGAGGTACATTTTTCCGTAGGCGTCTATTTTTTCTTTGATTACCAAGTTGCAAATGTAAGGCAATGTCCCTACAATCAGCTGTATTAAAGCTGTAGGAGTGATGGTAAGCACAGTAGAGGTGTGTCTCATCCATATTTCTAGGTTCAAAACTTCCCCCTCTACCCTTTCCCTTTTAGGGAAACTGTTGATTGAACCTTCATTGGTGTGTCTCAACACTGGGACTAACTTCCTCGTAAACCAAAGTTGGTACTGTATTCAACGTTGCTGCAATAATGCTTGACCTGGGTTGAGGGTGGTTGACTATTCAACCTGGTGTTCCATTAAATGTGATGTGGGTCCTGCTTCTTGTTGTATTTGAGGAGGTTGGAGTCCCCTGTTGGCCCATCAAATGATCTTTCAATTTTTTACCGATAATCTCGTGCCTTATCATTTCTAGTAGGGCGTTATAACTAGTAGGATCCTTATTTTGCACATCTCTTCAAAAGTTCATGTCCAGCCATGCCCTCAACTCAGGGCTGATAGTGCTTCCCTATCAGTAACTTGTACATAGTAGGTCATTTAATCAATGAAATGAAATAAGAAGATTTTCAATTACTCTTCTTGCTACTGCCTCATGTCTTGGAGGCGATGTATAGGCCATTCACCTTCCTTAATAATCATGAAGTAGTTAAGGAAAGCCTTTTTGAAATCTGACCAACTTTTGATATTTCCTTCTAGAAGTCTAGTGTGCCACACTTCAGCCTCTCTACTTAGAGTCTAGTGGAAGGCTCTACACTTTATAATAAAAGTTGAACTCCTTATGCTCATATGTGCCTTGAGCTATTAAGTTACTTCGAAGGATCACATCTTCCATCGTATTTGGGAATTTGAGGAAGCACGTGGTGGCTTGGGATAGGGACATCCCTAATTCCCTAGAAAAATGGCAAGTTGTTATCACCATCATCAAGGTCGTAAGACCTTTGTGGTTCGTTAGAATCTTCATCCTCTCTGACTTGAGGTCCCTAAGTTGGTTGGAATTGTCCTACTTGATTCTTGGCATGTTCTGCCCTCCTCGGACGTCTATTCCTAGGTAGAGGATTCTCGAGCAAGTTACCATGAATAGGTTCATTTTGTCTTTCAAACTGTGGGTATCCCTACTGTCTATTTCTAGGTAATAAAGGAGGCTAAGCCTGTTTATTTCTAAGCCTTACGTGTCTTAACCTGTCAAAGACACTTATGGATCTCTAAGACATGTCTTCTGGTTCATAATTTGGAGGAAAGTTGAATGAAACCTCATTGGGTCGTTTAGTATCATAATAAGTGTATGTATCAACCTTAGCTTCCTATCTTTAGTGGCCTCCTCCCTGCTGTAATGTTGATAATCAGCCATTTGGCTTTGGACTTCTTCTTCTCCATGATAGTAATTCTTTTGCGGAAGTAGGGAAGGGTAGTGGAGGAAAGCATTTCCTTGAGCTGCGTACGGGGTGATATTGGGTATGCTCCCAGCTTTTCATATTCCTAAGTAGCTTTTATGGGGCAATATTCTACTGGGTGATATTCCTCATGTTGGCAGCCATGGTGGTCACGTCCCTGGTGAGTCTAGCAGCTATTCTGGATCTACATCACCGACGCTGCTAATGAAATCGACAGCGAGCTATAGGAGCAGCATGTGAGCGTTCCCCTTCTTCAGGGTACTCCCTAGCCCTTCAAGATGTTGATTTTTCATTGTTCGAACTTATGGTAACTTCTTCTCTCAAAAAGCAACTTTCTTGGTCTTTTCGTTGTAAATGATATTCCTTTTTCAAGGAATAAATTGGACTTGAACAAACGGTTTCTTTTAGAATTCTTAATGGTTCTTTCTTCAAGAAAACTCATTTTCTTCAAAGACAATAAACTTGCTCTAAAAATATATCTCCTTATCAGCTTTTTCTACGGGTTCTTCGTGGTTGAATATGTGGTTTCCAATAGGCGACGTCAATATGTTGATCCCATTTTTTGTAATGATTAGGTAGACAACAGATGACGGACCCACTTACGTCCACACAAGCCCAACTTGTTTACATCGGAGATTTGTAAAGAATAGGAAGGCGTTTATGGATGTGGGAGATGCTCTATAACGCGAGACAAAGATGTTCAAGCACCAATAAATAGATATAAAATGATTGCATATAAAAACAATCACAAACAACTCAACTAAAGTATAAATAATCGAAACTCTAGTAAATAAATATGAAATCGACAAGAGAGAAGATTGAGTGTGATTTTAGGTATCAAGAGTTGCATTAGATTTAAACGTTACAAGAGTTGCTTATTTAAAGAGTTCTTGCTGAAGTGGTAGCCATTGGATAAGAACCACGTGGCCTTATCTCCCAGGTCAAAATCTCATATCTCCCAGTCTGCTTTGCATTTAATACATTGACGATGTGTCAGTTATCTTATACCATAAGCTAACAATTTTGACATTTATTATTACAAATGTTACATTAATTACTCCTAAAGATTGTCTAAAAATCCTCTGAAATATAGCTAGGGCTTCAGCTAAGGGGACTTTGGATTGGAGCGAGGATTTCGGCCAAAGGGAGCTTCGGATTAAAGGTCTTTAGTGTGAAGAACTTTGAGATAGAGAGCATCAGTTCTTCTTTGATTTCTTTACTTTGACCAATTGAGACTTTGTTGACTTTGTCAGATCTAACTCATATCTCCACATGAATTATGATGTGGTCTTCACTTGGAGTCTCGGTGGCAAGGCGTAACAAATTTAATTGCCAAGTTGAATAAATAGACATATTACAACTTAAATTGCAATTGATAGTTTATAGTTTATTTTTTTACGTATCTCATCACTTTAGTTACACTAAAAATAGGCATATAATACAACTCAATTTATATAAATGAAATTATTATTAATGAAATTTTTTCTCTTTATGGTGTTAGAGCATTCAATATTTGGACGAGTTAATAACTAATCAAAATTTTCACTCTACCTCCTAACTCCTCAAGTCTTCATAATTTTCCTAAACACCAAGACAACTCTATCACTAACTCTCGATTGCTAACACTCTCAAGCACTCATAATGACAGTGAAACTGCATCTATGACTCAAACCTAAATAAAATCACAACAATCCGATGCAAATCAATGCATACACCCAACTCCCCTTTCGCCTTACCTCTTTAATTACTTCTCTTGGAAGGTGCAATCCATCTTGCTATCACTACTGGTGATATCAATACTTCAAACGCTACATATCCCTTCTGGAAATGCTACGACATGCTAAGCTTCATGTCATTTTAGCCTTCCTTGATGAACCAATCATATGCCTTATGGCACCGGCCACCACTTCTTATGAGGCTTGGACTCACCTTGACCGTATATTTGCCAAACATTCTTAATAACACGTCATTTGTAACTCTCTAAGTTAACACGAAGAACTTAACATATTGTTGATTTTTTACTCAAATTCAAATCCTATTTGATGAACTATCCACTTAAGTGTCCCACCCAATGATGTTGATCTCCTGGTTTACTCTACTCAATGTCTTGACTATACTTACAAAAACGTTGTGGCAGCTTAAGAACTTGTGAACTTACAAAAAAGTTGTGGCAGCTTAAGAACTTGTGATTTCTCTGTCACTATTGAGGAACGTTTTGATAAAAAACATAGACCATGAAACTTGCTTGCATGATGTTAAATATGCTACTGTCAATCCAGCTCCTACCATTCACTATATGCAATCATCGTCGTATGTAGATGACCCTCATCATCAAGTCTCAAAAATCTAACTAGGCCAGATCTTGACACCCCTTCTCCCCACGACCTCAAGACTATTGCTTACACCATTGTCACCGACTATATTTTCATGTTTATCTCAAGGCTCTGTTCATGATCCTTCTCCTACTGTAACCATCGTCAATACTACAAAAGGTGATGCCATAAACAGATGTTACAAACTATTCCTTCATCTCTGCCCCTTTCAACTTTGTTCAACCATGCTACTTCTAACTCATCTCTAGAAGCGTAGATTTTTTATTCTGGCACTTTACACCATGTTGTTCCAAATGTCTCTGATCTCTTCCTGCATCGGAAGTACTAAGGTCCTCATAAAATCACCCTCCACAACATTTCAGGTCATCAATTTTCTTTTGGAATTAGGTCTATAAAATGTAGATTTTGTGTGGATTTTGACCAAGTATTTAGATAGGTCCCGATAGTCACGTGTATGAATAAACTAACTCGTTCTACTCGTCGAGTAGATAATTATAGTATATTTAGAATCATAAAACTAATTTCGAATGAATGAGAAATTGATGTCCAAATTCAAGATTAAAAAAGGAAATTTGCTATATTACATGGTTGCTTGAGCGGCTGTCTTGCGGGCAGTGAGCGGTCACGTTACTGAAAGCTATCACTCAAGTGGTGGATCAGGTGGCCAACGTGTGATCTAAAAGATTGTGTCTTTTCATGAAACCTACTGAATTTTGGAGAGTGTCTCTCCGGCCACAACCCTTCAACCTCTATAAATTGGACACCTTTGATGGTCTAAAATCATTTCATATCATATGCATTGATTATATTATACCAAATAATTGCATAATCATTGGTTTTTATTTCATAAAAACTCTTTTAAAGTAAAGAGTGGAAATAACAATTTCAAATTCAATGGTCTACGTAATTTGGAATGCTGTTATTACGGGATGTGATCATTGTATCTTAGGAGAAGAATGTCAAAAAATCGTTATCACCACTGAGGGGCATTATCATCTTAAAGAGAGAGAGATAGTCGAACTCTTATCTTGATCAAATTCATTCTGATGCATCTCTCTTTTCTACTTTCCGTATTCGGTAAGATGAAATTCTGTTAGATTTTATGCACGTAAAAATGGTTATGTTATTAGAATATAATTTCTGCACGTTTATATTTTTCCCAGCATTTTCCACACTGGCTCCGCTTATCTTTCCCCCAATTTTATTCTCTTCACTATTCTTTGTATGCCTAATATCAAAACATGAATCATATATGTGTCTCAATTTTGCTCCTCCAACTTCACCTCCATTGAATTGTTCCATGTTCATTTTCTTGTGAAAGATTTGCAAATGAGAAAGCCACCCATTCAAGGTTAATGGCGTTTATGAATGGTTGGGACCCTCTCCATCCACCTTATCTCCGTATTTCCATGCTTTTACTAATACAATCAATGTCTCCTCTCCAACTTTGTGGCATAGCGTGCTTGGTCATTATCAATCAAGATTACAAAGTTTATATTTGGGGTTGGTTTATTATTTAGCACTGCTAAGTTACTTTATGATATTTTATGTCATTTCTGTCCATGTAAATAAGAGCCACCAGCTCCCCTTCGGGATTTTTAGTGTTAAGAGTTAATTCCCTCTTGATATTCTCTATTCTAATGTCTAGGGGCCAAGTCTCTTATCTTCTTTTGATGGATACTGGATTTACCAAATAATTTTTGATCATATTTTTTTGGTTTTTTCAACTTCATCATAAATTTGATCGTATGCTCTATTTTATGTTTTTAAGTAATAAGTTGATACATATTATCACGAATTAATCTAATTTGCTAGAAGAAATTATCCAGAAGCAATGCGAGAATGAAGGCAAATAATTGGATGAAAAAACTAAATATTTTTTAAATTATCCAATGATAGAATATCACGTAACATTATGTAAGCTTTGAGATAGGTGTAACAAGATTGTATTTTCATAGTAATATTTGTACTCTCTACTCTAACATGGTGTTGGGTTGTGAGAACATAGAGAAATAAATATATTGTTGTTTTATTTATTTATCGCATTTACTATTGAGTATGCAATTAAAGTGCATATGAACACTTACGATAATATGAGTTGGGTACTTATATTGAGAAGTACAGCATGACACAACTTTGTTTTGATTATAAATGATTTGTTTACAACCAATGTATAAAGGTTGACACCTCGTACTGGAAGGTTGTAGTGTTGATCAATTCACTATTCAAGTTTGTGAGTTGAGTTTATCACATAAATAGTTAAATGTGAAATGGCACACTTAAAGTGTATTGAACGGACCATGTGTCAAGTTTAATTCTATATCAAGATTGTGCGAAGAGTTAAATTTCACTTGATCATCGTGTATTTCATCAGTGTTACATATACTTTTCGTGATTTTAATGGTTCTTTGATTTACTAAATCAATTTGATCGATCAAATATCTCAATAAATTGGGAACTTGGGAATGAGCAAAGTAGAAAACATGAATTTTGTGTCGAAAATCGTCACCTTGAAAAATTGGTTGAGTGACTACTTAAGTATTTTCTATTGAATGGTTAAAATTTGAGCTCGGTGTTTTACAATGACTGAACTTCAGCATCTGTGATTTGTTCCCAAAATCGATGAATAAAATTGTACTTAAATTAGTGAGTACAATGTAAGGACAAAATGGTCATTTAAGCCCGTACCTAATTATCAAATCTCGTACGGGGATAAAATACATATACGACATATCAAAGGAAAATATTACAAATTTATTAATTTTTATGATCTTATATATTCCAAAAATTCAGTCTTTTACTTTTAGTGAAAAAAGCAAAGACTAATAATTAGATTGTGTAGTTTAAAATCAACTAGACATGATCTATTTATTAGAGTTTCGATAATATATGTCCGATCAGGTCTTTGTGGTAGCTATATAAAGTATTGAAATTTAACTGCAATTATTATAAAAGTTTTGGGCTTAATTATAACTACAATAAAGTTTTGTACTTAATTGTAATTACTATGAAAGTTGTAAACTTAATTATACTTATAATTGAAATTTTAGGATTACACATGTAATTACATGTAAATTAATTGGATGTCAACTTTAATTAAAACTCCTATTTGAATGTGGAATTATTATTGTACAAGGATTGGAACTACTCTATCTCTATAAATAGAGAGTATATGGAACCTCGACATCCAGTTGAACTAGAACAATAAAATATAATAATTCCATAATGTTCAAATTGGGGTGGAGGGGAGGGAGGGAGTAAAAAGTTATTTTTCTTATTATCCAGTCCAAGAATTAGTTTCTTGATTTAATTAAAAGAAAGCGACAAACACAAGTGTGATCTCGACCTTGGAGAATACTCTAGAAGACTTGGAGATTTGGAACATCAAGTTCTTGGAAATAAAAGGTTGAAAGCTCGTTATCCAAAATGCTGAAAGTTCGTGATTCATAATTAATTCAAAAATTGACCGATAGGAATATAAAATGCATATTTTTCCTTCTTATTTTATGTTCTCCTGTGATTAATAAATACCAAAATGTACTCATTATGTTCATATTTTTATTTAAATGGTAATTCTATGGATATGACGTAATTTGGAAGAAATAAGCGAACAAGGACCTAAATGAAAGAGAACGAAGTTTGGAGATTGAAAAGCAAATATCATAAATTATGTGGAACCTCACGATGAAGATTTCAGAGTATTATGAGTCAATTGGATGAAAGAAGACATCAAAGTGATGAAATATCGTCAAAGTATGATCACACATCAATTTCAAATCGAAAAAGTTATGAACTGATTTTTAGTCTCATATTGAGACCGATTTATGATATACCAAACAATCGAATTGGAAGATGATATTTGAAGCAAAGTTGTATCACTTTGAATTATATTTCTAACGCATCTTGAATCACTCCAATCGAATATCTGGAGTGGAAAGATATGAACAAAATAGTGACAGTTGTTCGATGGAAGAAACCTATAATAACGCGGTCGTATAGCTTTAATTCTTTGCGGCCGCGAGAGGTGTTAGGAGTCAATTGGATGAA
>CAIGRK010043787.1:0-18003 GCA_903798315.1 Fraxinus greggii | reverse complement strand
GAAATTTTTGAAGAAAAATCAGAATCATTTAGTGAGGACGAATAAAAGAAATTTTAAAAATTTGAGGAATTGTTTTGCAATATAGGAATCTAAAATAGTATTTTTAACAAAAGATGTCATTTTACCAAAAACTATTGTTGACTAGGCTATTTAACCAAATCCCCTGTATAATTACTATGATTGTAATAAAAATTTTTAATAGAATAAATTAAATATTTTTCTTAATAAATTAAAAGTTGATTATGTGAGTTTTTAGTATTTATTAGTTAGTTTTTTTATTTGCCAAATATCTAATTAAAAAAAAAAACCGAATTATGTATAGTTTTAAACAGTAAAAGACCAATACTAAATGCTCCCAATTGACGTTCCATCATTAATCAAGATGATAAATAACATTATTCCTTGCAATCATGGTAGAAATGAATGTTGAGTCAAGCAGTTGTTAGAACCCGTTTGACAATATTTTTTAAAAGTGAAAAATTACTTTGGAGATTAAGCGATTGTTTTTGAACATATTTTGTTAATTTTTTGAAAGTACTTCTTCTAAATAGAAGAATTATGAATGTATCTGATCTAAAATAACTTTTTCAAAATCTCTTTTATAAAAAATAGAAAAAATAACAGTAACTCTATCGAATAGACCTCAACGATATATCTTATTTTCTTTTTAAAATTGCAAATTGAAAAATCCAACCTTTTAAATTACGTATTGTCAGAATTACACAATCTCAAGTAACATTTTTTCATCAGAATCCCAATGTGAAAGGATAAATCTTTGACTTAACCTCATTATATAAAGGCACTATACTAACCACTTTCTCCTCCTCCAAATTCATAACCCAACTGCTTCATTGTAATTTCCTCCTCCCACCACTGCGAGAAAATGTCTCAGAAAACTGGCGGTCGCCACCAGAGGAGGCCATCTCAAGGAGCTTTCGCATTTCCCGACAACTTCTCCGATCCTCTTACGGAGGACATTGGCGGTGGAGATACCAAAATGCCTCCACCTGCAACAGCTCCACCACCGCAACAGAGAACCCCCGGCAGCGACGGCGGTTCTTTGCCACCACCGCCTCCTCTCAAGACTATGGAGGGAATGCCGGCATCTGATCATAATGGGAAGAACAAAGCTTGACTCCTGCAGGGATGAAATAAATTAGTTTCTATTACTTCTTTCTCCCTAGATCGTTTGCAGGAAAAGAAAATTAATGTAAGATATTATCCTAATTAATACTTCATAAGTTAAACTTTCAGATTTGCGGTTTCGATTTCTTGCTTTCTGCAATTCATTTAATTATCTATGGTATCTTTCCGTTGCATCAATCGCTCGCCTCTTTGATCCAATTCCGTTTGTTGGATCATTCTATGAGATCAGATCTTTTTCCTTATATGTATATATAAAATAATATTTATTGGCTTGAGAAAGAATAAATATGAAGTAAATAATCTTTCCATTTGAGGCAAAGATACTAGCTAGGAAGAGGTCGATCGAACCATGTGTCGATCGACTAAGTGATTGGGAAGGGTCGATCGACCACTTGTCGATCCGCACCACATATTTTGATCCTAAGAGGATGATCGAACCGTGTGCCGATTGATTGCGTGATTGGGAGGTCGGTTGACCACGTGCCCTGCCCACACCGTATATGTTGACCTTAAAACACCGAATTAGAGTTTGTTTGAGCTTCCAAATTAAAATTTGATCGACAACTCCAAAGAATGTATGAATATAAAAAAGTAAATAGTAATTGTTTGTTCTTGAAAATGTGGGATAAAAAGTACGTGACCAAAAGTGATTATAATACAAAAACTTAATTGTAACGGCAAGATATTTACTTACGTAATCCATCGCGATTTTAGGGTTGGAAACACGTATAATCGATCTATAAATACATATTATAATGATATCAAGTACTTTCGCTTATGAAACGTTTGCCCGTTTGGCTCTTACGTTTTACATTATAATGAGATGAATAATAATTTTTTGAAAAATGTATGATTAAAAGGAAATGAACATTTTTTTGGATTTGTTTACTATATTATTTTATTGAAAAATTTGTGATTATGAAAAAGAGAAAAAAATAAATTATAATTTAATGTCGGTAGACGGGATTTTTAATATCATTTTCATCCTTGAGATGGAGGTAAAATAGGGGAGACAGCAACAACCGCTCTTTTGCCTTGGGGTCAAACTTATCGAAGAGCTATGACAGAATAGTTTCACACGTTTTAAGTACGAATTATTTATTGCCTTCTGGATTTGAACGGAGAATTTTTCTTTAAATCGGAAAGGAAGAAAGAAGATAAATGGTGATGTAGACAAGACGTTACATCTGGACCTTGCAATGGATTCTCCATGAAATGGGTAATGGCTTTTGAACATAAAGGGTCCAAAGGGCATTCACCGGCCTAGTCGCCTAGACATGTTTTGTCTACTTCTGTTGTTTTCTTCATGGAATTCCCTTTTTGGTCAGCTTGAATCCTCTTGGATCTCAAAGGAGAATAGAAGAAATCATACTTTTACATAATATCTTAATTGAATTAAATGTAACGATCAACAAATTAAGTTGAATTCAATACATATCTTGCAGAGAACCTTAATATAGATTTGTGTATGTTGTGTACGTTGTTCATATAGAATGAATCACATGTTTGTTGAAAAAAATAGGTCGACTTTCGGAGTGGAATACGCCGAACGAAACGGAGCTGGCAGTTAAAAGTCTTATATATAGATGATGTAACTCTATTATTCATATTAAATAAAATCATCTCTGCTTCGCTTCCTGTGATCGAACCATGTTAAATCTTTGTATTGATTTCTGCATTTTCACATCTCTATCATTGCACATAAATTCCAACAATGTCTCTGTTTTACATTGAACTTAGGCCATCTTCAACCATCACATCAAAAATTGGGTCAATTTTGCATCTAGTGCTAATTTTACATCAAACTAAAAGTCATCCCTAATCCAAATACCAAAAGTTGCACCAAATGAGTAATATTTCTCCATTTTTTATTTCTTAACAATTTATTTATATCGAAAATTATTTAATTATTTATTTATATAAATTACTAAATAAATAATTGCTTTTAGTTAACGAAAATATTGAATGTATTAATAAATTTAAAAGTGCTGTACACTAAATACATATACCACAATTAAGAAAAAAATACATTCAATCATAATATTAATATTGATATAAATAACAAAAACAACAATAATAATAAATTAAAAATTGAAATTTGTTGTATAAAAAAAGGTACACAATGGGAAGAAATTTTGTTGTATAACAAAATGAAGTGCAAAATGAGCAACATTTCATTTGCACTCTAATCCTTTGCATCAAAAATGGTGCAAAGGATGGTACATGGTTGGAATAGCTTTGCACCATTTTGGGGCCTCCATTGGAGATGCCTTTAGACACCATATTCTATCGACACGTGGATGCTTAAAAATTTAGATATTTATTCTTTACCAAAACAATATATTCGTTATGCTTTTCGTTTTTTACTTGAAAATAGTATATTTCTTAGTGATCAGAATAAGTATGTTTTCCGGTAATCGAATGTACACATTGGAATCACCCTCTTACAAATGATTCATGTGTGGACTTTGTAAAGGCATCACTACTTTAATTATTAATTGAGAACAAACTCATTTGAAATTTTGACACAACTTTAGTGACCAAAATGCTTTTTACTCTTGAATTTTGTGGCTGAAGTTTATTAGGATAAGATGAAGTAGCCAACACAGCTATGATGTGCACTGCTCCTTAGTTATTATACTAATGTTCTGTTTGATTATCACATTTTTTATGAAAAATGTCACATCTTCTTTCTCATTGTTTGTCAAGGCAATCACAAACTTAGGGGGCAACATGATGGGGATTGTGTCACTTCCCGACGATCCACCTTTCTTGCTGTCGTGGGCTGTCTCCGATGACGTCGACCCACCACCTCCGCCGTGGTCATTATTCTTGTTATTGTTATTGAGATTGTGATTGTTATTATTGTTGGCAGTACCTTTTTCTCCGCTCCTCCTCTGTCCGGAGAAGCCACCCCTCTCACGCCGTTACTTTGTCCTCCCCTCATACCACCAATAGAACTACTCTCAGAATTCCTAAAACACAGACAATAAACAAAGTCACTACATATGCACATCATAAATAATTAACAATTAATTAATCAATTAACACCAGCCCAAAAAAGTATAAGTGGAAACGTAAATAAATACTTTAGCATGGGCAAATAAGAAATTACCGAGTAAAAATATTTGTGGGGTAGTAGTGTTTCTGTCTGGATCACAGGTTGTGGGTAGAAAAATATTTGTGCTTTTTACTCTTGAATTTTGTGGCTGAAGTTTTGTTAGGATAAGATGAAGTAGCCAACACAGCTATGATGTGCACTGTTCGTTAGTTATTATACTATGGCTCCGCTTGATTATGACATTTTATATGAAAAATGTGACATTTGAAGAAAATAAATTCTACTTTAATCGTTTGATTGCAACGTGAAAATTGAAACTGAATTTCAAAGTACAATCTCTTTAAACTTCATTTTCTTTGTTTTCACGAAAAACGAATTTCTATTGATATGATGTATTTTTATTTTCCAACTAATATAGAATTGAAATTTATTTTCACATTTGCCAATCAAACGGACCCTAACATAACTTTCGGAAAAATTCTTAAATCTCACTTGACCTAATTTTTATAAGAACTTTTTTGAAAAAAGTTGCCTTGTGTCAATTTCATCTGAAAGTTCTTCTAATCAAACAAAAGACTTTATTCGAACGTATTGAAAAGTAATTTCTTAGACTCAATAATAGATTTTGACTTATTAAAGGGTCTTGACAGATTAAAAGGTCTTGACAGACCCTAATAATGAAGTAAAGCGGCCACAACCTAGAATTAGGCGTTAAGCGTCATTTTTGTTAAGGTTCCATATTTTGTATCAATTTCTATAAATATATTTCGAAAAATTTAATGTGACAGTGGTCCTAGGAAACAAGACGTCGGGTGTTGGTTACCCGACGTAGACCATTCATTACACGAATTAGCCAGACGTGGGTTGGTGGGTGAAATTTAGTGTTGGTTTGATTATTGATAAAATATAGTTTTTGACGCACCAAATGAGGTCCAGTTAAATAGTCCAAAGAATGAGGTCCAATTGTCCAATTAAGCGGTCCGAGAGAAAAGCCCAATTAAAAGATTCAAAAGTTTGGTCCGAATAAAACCTTATAAAGGATCCAAGACGAAACTAGGTGCGGAGGCCCATCATCGCCCGAGCCTACAAAACGCCCAAAGTTTGGGCGAATTTATTGTCGTTCAGACCCACGAAACGTCCAAACTAGGCGAATATAACGTTTTGTCATTGCGGTTATCAAGACGGTTAAGGGGGAATTATATAACTTTCCACGACCCGAGAATCTTAGTTGCAATCGGTTAGATAATAGGAGTGATGACAGCAGTTAAAAATTGTAGTTTCTTAACAAGTCATCCATGTTGGAGAACATGGGTAATTACAGGGCAACGAGCAGTTTCCAAACAGTTTTACAAGGAATAAACCATATAAAAAGTATAAAAGAGAAGGAAGAGCATAGAAGAAAGTCCCGAAAAAATCAACTTTTAAACAGAGAATATGTAATTTCATTTCCTTTACCTTTCCGTTAAACTTTTCAATTACTTTGTGTGCTTGTACCCCTTGAAGACATTTCGTTTCTTGTAAATTGTACTTTTCGTAAATAAAACATCAATTGTTAGGACTTTGTCTTAAGAGGTAGCGAATTCCATGCAAAACAATAGTAGAAACTAGGAAGGTTATCAGAGCTAGAGAAATGCTTAAACTGTGAAAGGGAAATATAATTTTCTCATAAAAAACATTGTATTAAAAAATTGGTCAAAAGTACTATCTACTTATCAATAATTTATTTTTATTTATTTATAAAATATTTCTCAAACGGAGTCTAAAATAGAATAAATAAAGATTGAAAAGTCATTCCCATGAAGAGAAAAAAAATGTATAATTAAGGGCACTGGGTAGGGAGATGGCCACAATTGAGTCAAGTGACTCACGATCGATATGCAAAAAAAAGAGGAGAACTATTTGCATATCGATCAAAGTTTGTCATGTGGCTAGGAATGATTGACCTAACACTAGTAGTCTATCCTCATTTTCTTCCACATCCAAGATAATAAAATCAACATTGCATATAAACTTATCTATTTTCACTAAAACATATTCGACGACTTCATGTAGATACTCGATTGATCGACCTACTAGTTGATATAGAGATATATTTTTTTCGTTTTAGCTTGCCCCAAAATCTAGTTACCCCTGAACAGAAAAAATGTATCAATTAAAATTTGCATTTAAACTTATAAAAATATTTTAAATAACAATTGCCAATTGTACGAGATATTGTAAAACTCCATAGATTTTTTAACTTGAGAAGTTTGTTCGGAAATATGAGAGTGCACACATGAGCCAGTATCATTGTCTCGCGTTCTTCCCTTATTCTCTTTACAAATTTAGTGTAACTGGGTACTTGGTGCATATAATTGAGGGCTTTGAGTCCAAAATGTATACTTTGTTTTCCCTTTTATGCCACACGTGCGAGTATTGACACATGAATTGCTCGCACTTGTGAGTAAAAGTCAATAGCATTGGTCCACTTTTTCTCTGTGTTCTCTTCTGATTTGTTCGGGCTTGCTTTGGAGTTGAAGTTTTGGTTACTATGAACGTATCAAATATTCTTCTTCTTGACCTTTTTTTTTTTCCCTTCCCCCTTTCTCTAGATAAAATATGTAGTTTGGGATAGTATTAAAACAATAAAAACATACAAAATAAGTACAAATCTCAACTAGACAATAATTAGCAATTTGTATATTAATTCAGGAACGGAGCTAGGACCAGATTACGAGTTGGCTAATACGTTAAAAAAAAAAAGAAATTTTTTTATTTTTTACATAAATTTTTTTCTATCAAAATAATTCAACGGACTGGGGACTAGACCGGGCTACCGCCCTGCCCAATTACCCCTTACATCCATCCCAGTATTAATTGATACAAGATAAGGTAAAACTTGCAAATCCTAAATAAAATATCTCCTTAATATAAGTTTAAAAAATAATGAAATTCATTCGCATTCATTTTTTACAATACGGCCCAAAACTATTACTATCAATAAAAAGAATTATTAATTGATAAGCAAACAAAAATAGAAATGATGATTGAAGGTAGCGTTGAACTAACGCAGAGATGTAGGAAAGAATCTTTGGTGGGCACCGTCCCCAGTTGCTTTACATTTTCGAAATGATAATTATAAATTCAAACGTGATGTCAACGGCTGAAATTCTGTGGCTCGGCTGAATCAGTCGACTCAATGCTTAGCCCCAGTTTCTATTCCATTTTACTGCCCTCATGAGCATTTTTGACTCTATTATTGTTTATTTTGTCAAACATGAATCAAGTCACCATTTTNGATGTAGGAAAGAATCTTTGGTGGGCACCGTCCCCAGTTGCTTTACATTTTCGAAATGATAATTATAAATTCAAACGTGATGTCAACGGCTGAAATTCTGTGGCTCGGCTGAATCAGTCGACTCAATGCTTAGCCCCAGTTTCTATTCCATTTTACTGCCCTCATGAGCATTTTTGACTCTATTATTGTTTATTTTGTCAAACATGAATCAAGTCACCATTTTAGCCCCTGTTTGGTATGCATTAAAATTCTTATTCTCATTCTTCTACTTATTTTTAACCACACATTCTTTAATAAAATAATATTTTTCATCACATCGATAACTTTTCCTTCTTTTTCAACCATACATTCTCCATCAATCTACTATTTCAAAATATTTTCTTTCAAAATAATGTGGCTTAAACATAAGTTAGCGCATGTTTGGCTAAGTTTATAAGTTTATAAATAACTTTTTATTTATTTGTGAAGTTCATAATTCATTGCTTATTTTAATCTTTTAAAATAAGTAATTTATAAAAACACAACATCTCTACATGGATATATTTTAATATGTTTTAGCTCATTTAGTCCCTATAATATATAAATGTTTGACAATAGATTTTGTGAAAAATGATTTTTTTAATAATATATTATGTAAAATTAGGAAAAAATTATGGATCCACGTGCAAAATTATTTTATTGAAAAAATATGAGGTTTAAAATAATTTCCAGAAAATAAGAACCAAACAAGAGCTTGATAAATTAGTTGAATACAAAATTTATGAAGATTTTGAGATATATTCTAATATTGAAATAAATTTTACTAATAAATTTTGTTGGTTGCCTTAGATGCTTAATTCAATGGTTGTCTAAAGGGTTTTATTTTTTTAAGTAAGATAAAACGGTGTAAAATTAAACTATTTTTCTGTTAATTACTACATGTTTTACTTCAATTAATAAACGCGTATAGAACACAAAACAACTTAACTACGAGTCACGAAATGCCTCAATTTCTAAATATACGTACCATGGTTTTACTTTTGAAATTTGATTAAGTATATTGATATAATTATATGAATCTTTCTTTGACTAAATTGTGAAAATTAAAATAGTGTATGTATTTCTCTAAGATCAACCTTCGTCCAATTATTTCAATATCTCAAGTAAATGAATAAAGACAAATCGAAATTATAGAGATTAAAATATTAATTTTCTAGCAAATTTCTAGTCGGAAAAACTCTCTTCATTTTTTTTTAAAAAAAGTAAGAAAATGACTAATTATGAAATGATTTCATTGAAACAAATCTACTATAAAAATAAAATATGATGTATATAATCAATTATTCATTTTCAAAGTGTTATTAAATTGAAAGGTTGAGACTTTAAATGCTTCAAAGGTTAAGACCAAATTGAAACATATGTGAAAGTTTGAGGACCCCTATTGCTATTTATTAAGTACCATATTTTCCTTAGTCGGCGTGGAATTTCTTAACCCGAGCCGTTCAAACACTTTATTGTAGTTTTATCCAATTACGTGGCGCGCGGCGTCACGCAATTGATTTATTTTTCCACTCACACCGTAAAATTGTACATAAAGGTTCGCACGACATAAAAACTCCTTCAGAGCCACCTAATAAAAGGGTCACATTAGCATAGCCCCATTATCATAGAGAGAATTCTCTCTTCTTCAAATTCTCCTATTCTAGCTCCACGCCAAAAAAATGGTGAGTTCTCACTTTCGTCTAATACCAATTTTACTGTCAATATACGTTTTTAATGAGTATTTAATCTTTGAATGTGAATGTTTGATCGATGAATATTTTTCATTTATCCATCGGTGTCAGTGGAACCGTTTTCATGGAAATTTTTGTTTGATCAGATGAGTATTTGATCTTTGTATATAGTCTATGGTGTTCTGATAGAATTGTGTTATTCAAAAAGTAATTGAGCTGAAAAATCTGTAACGGACTGAAGTTTTTGGTTCTGACGCGTCTTAATGTTCGTTTATCATTTAACTGATTTCTTAATTCTTAATATATGTATCAACACTTGCGTAATTCTTTCAGTTGTTAATGCCAAGTGCCAATCAGAGGTGGAAAGCAAAACTTTCAGTATTTCTTGACTTCATAAGATGGTGATGTTTGATATGCTGAGTGATTGCTACCAAATCGAGCAATAGAATTGATGTATCTCATGAATAATTATATAGATTTTTTTGGTTTTATTCGCTCCTGGATGTTTGCTTGGGATTGCTATTTGCAATTCAATTAGTCTCTGAGGGAATGAAATACGAATGCAAGGATAAATAAGAGTGGTAGGAATTGTCTTTTGTTTCACCCTATTACCATTCTGGAGGTACCTTGACTTGATGAAATATAGGAAGAATTAACACTGCCAACTAAAATTCTTGTTGAATTTTGGCGGGATTCATGTCACGTGCTTAGTAAAAAATTGTGTATATCTTTCTCTTCGTTCTCAGTGTGTAATTCAAAGATGGGGGAAGAGAGATTTGTTTGTGCATTCTTTGTCATTTGACTGTTATTTTTCTTGCTAAGAGTTACTTTTGATGAGTTAATAATGTTCTGCAATTTTTTATACGAGAAGTTTTTTCAATTGCTTTTCACATCGCCAAAAGATTGGTTCATGCCAGTAAACATTTTGAAATCGTTTCATGTGTGATTTTCATTAATGATACACTTTGTAGGCTAACGCGGCGTCTGGAATAGCGGTGCATGATGATTGCAAGCTGAAGTTCTTGGAACTTAAGGCAAAAAGGACCCACCGCTTCATTGTCTTTAAGGTAGAGGAGAAACAGAAGCAGGTCATTGTTGAAAAAGTTGGTGATCCAACTCAAAACTACGGGGACTTTACTGGAAGTCTTCCTGTTGACGAATGTCGATATGCTGTCTATGATTTTGATTTTGTGACTGAGGAGAATTGTCAGAAAAGCAAGATTTTTTTCATTGCTTGGTATACTTTTCATTTGACTCCGCCCTATTGCTTAAATACTAACATAACCATTGCTATTTTGTATAATCATGATTTTTTTCTTGTGTTGCTTTTGCCACGAAGGTCTCCTGATACTGCAAGGGTCAGAAGCAAGATGATTTATGCTAGCTCAAAAGACAGATTTAAGAGGGAGCTCGATGGAATTCAAGTGGAATTACAGGCAACTGATCCAACCGAAATGGATCTCGATGTTATTAAAAGCCGTGCCAGCTAAATAAGGGTGCAGTTGTTTGAAATGAATCAAATGTCTTCAGTTTGTGGGATGATAGACATAAACCTGGCTATAGATAACTTCAGTTACCAATACTGCCTAAGCATTCTATTTCTTCAAATGGCATTTTATGTATGTCTGGTATATGATGTTATTTGTGATCTCAGATGCTATGCATTGGGTGTTTCACTTGTTACATTAAAAAGCTGATATGTAACAGCCTAAGGAATAAAAAATATCTTTCGTCCGTTTTTTTTTTTTTTAAAGTTTTTTAACTGGATTATTCATCCCTCGCATCTTGTTTTGGAGTGCAAACTGGCATGTCTAGTTACCATTTGAGCAGTTTGTTTGATATAATGCAGATAAAGTTTAGAAGGATACATCTTCTGTTCCCTCTCAAAAGTTAGTTGCAGAATATTCTTTCTTTGGGTGACTTTCAGATGATCTTTATTTTTGGGATAATTTCTTTCGCCTTCTATATTGAATCATCTATCACTGCTGGTCTTCTTACATATAAATGAAGCCATATCTGATGTCTTTTGCTCTTATATGTGGTAAGGGTGCCTGATTATTTTTGAATGTCACGCTTCCTATGTGAAACTTGAACCTCCTAGTAAATGCGTGCATTTCCGTCGTCTTTATTCATTTATGCTGTCCAATTGGCAACTCAACTGGCAATGGATTGGCAGCATTGGCTACACTTGCTGTTGAAATGGTTGGGAGAAATTTTGTTGAAAGGCATTTCCTTTGGTGGATTTGTGTCACAAAAAAACACTAGTTGTTATTGCACTCGAGAAAGACATTAAACATAGTGTTTTGATCTGTTTTATTCCTCAATTATCCAAGATCAATTTTTTTTTTTTTGGGCAATATGTTCTGAGCAGTATCCTATTCCTTTTTACCTTTTATTGTTTTTCAAGAAAAGTAACAAACAACAAAAACGCCTCCCGTAACTAGTTGGTGAATGCACCCTAAGTCGTCTACCCTTTGCGAAAACAACTTGAAAATCTTCAAAAATTGAGAAGTCAAATCAAATTATAGTATCTAATATTAGAGGAAATGTACCAACTCCACAATCACAGAAGAGCAAGCGTGCTCCAAGTTTAGAGGAGAAATCTCGAAGAACTATGTTGTTCTGAATTCAAGTGTAAACGACTACTTGAAATATCCACAGCAAACAATTGCGATGCCTGTTGAGAGCATTGAACGCAAAAAAACGAGAAGGAATAAAAAGGGCCATCGAACAAACATGAAAAGAAATTCAGAGCTTATCACTGCGAGAATGTCACGAGGGTAACATATAGCCTCAAACAAACAGGAGGGGAAGACTAAGAGAAGTAAAATAAATCTCTCTTAATGTGCAAATTGCAGAATTCATAATATCTAAGGGGACAACCTTCCCAAAAGCTCAACAAATTGTTTGTACATTTCATACATAATGGTATAATTCTTCAGTAATTTCAATTGGAAAAAGAATGAATATGTATCTGTTATTCCGATATTTGAAATAACCTATTATAGTTCAAGCTTTGAGTTACCAAACTGGCTAAATAAAATGGCCATCTCCACACCTTGCACCAACGTAGGCACAGCTGTATCATATGGACAGGCATTGGAGAAACTAACCATAGAAGGAAAATGATATATTATCTGAGATCTGAGGAGAAGAGACAAAAAAATCTGCTTGAAGAGGAGGAAGCACAGAAGCGTGAAGGTACTTTTTGATGTTTGAATTTGCTCATGCTTTAGTACTTGTTTTGCCAGACTTTCCTGCCGCTCATTTAAGGCTAAACTAACCCATTGATTTATTATCCTTCCTCATTTATCACTGTAAAACATGCTATGTGGCTTTTGCCTGTTTCATGAGAACAATGAGCTTCATTTCTCTTGGAAGCATAGTTATTAGATCCGACCCTGGATGTTAATCCAGACAATCCACCTGGTCATTGGTTTAACCTGTGGATTGCTGAACCGAAAGTTTAACTAAATATATGTTTTTACCATTGTCTTATAATTTCCCCCTTCAATTACTTCAGAAGACGTATCTACTGCTGGATAAAATTATATGAAGAAAGGCAAAATCTATCTGGGGGGAGTGTGTGTCCAAAAGAAAGGAGGGGGAGAATAAATATAGGATCTGAAAGAGTGGTGATATTGGGCCAGACTACGATATCATCTTCTTCGTTTCATTTTTTTTGTTTCCTCTTCCCTTCTTTTTGATTAATGCTTAAATTAGCTATAAGTATTATAGAAGCCATTCAGTTAATATGTTGGAGGTGACGGTCTTCTTGGTGAAAAGGTTTTCTATTATTAAGATGTAGACCCAAAACTCACAAATTTTATAACTTCATCTGTGTTCAAAGAATTTGGACTTGGCATTTTGCTTCTATAGTGTCTATTAACATTTTACCATCAGTTACATTTGTTACGAACTAATCGCAAGATAATGACATAATGAAATAAACAAAAACAAATAAGAACACTCAAAATTTATGTGACAACCCAAGATAGAAAAAATCACAGGCAGATGATGAGAATTTCATCATAATCAATAATGAATGTATTTACAATATCAAGATTTCAATGCTCTCAACTGAAATCTAAGCTCTTTCTAACTCTCAAAATGTTGTTTTTAATGTGTATATGAAAATACAATAATGTGGAATATATATAAGAGCCTCTTTTTCAAGTTTTTAGATGAAGAAGAAAACATAAAATTTGAAAAAATGGGATCGACGCTGCGGCACCTGGCCCCCTACAATCTTTTTCTTCACGAGTGTTGCAGCGTAGTAATTATACCTCCAAGGTATTTTTCTTCATCTCAAAGTAATTTTTCAAGCTAAACTTTCAATTCTTGATGATATTTGATTTTCATTAATTAGGAGGACTCCTAAAGCCAAAATTCTTAAAACTTCTTCCATTCAACCAAACACCAAATCACATGGAATTTGGGTCACATCACAACAAATCTCCATCTTAAATCAAATTCGAACACAAGGAATTCAAAATACATTTCCAAGTGGACATCACTACTCCTCTTCCAAACAAGCCACACTGGGCTAAATTAATGACAAAACACCAACTATATTCAAGCAATGCTCAAACTTAGTAATGTGAAGTGGTTTTATCATCATATCAGCACGATTATCCTTGGTATCAACCTTGCTCACTACAATATCACCATGAACAATCACATCATGCACAAAATGATACCTTACATCAATATGTTTAGTCCTCTCGTGAAACATCTTATCCTTAATCAGAAAGATAGCACACTGACTGTCATAATATACTGTAGAAATCTGCAAGTCTTCACTAATTTCACCAATCAATCATCTCAACCACTTAGGCTCATTACACGCCTCTGTAATGGCCATATACTTTGCCTCTATTGTAGACAAGGCTATTGTATTCTGTAGAGTAGCTTTCCTGCTGAAAGCACAACCTCTAAGGGTAAACACATACCATTATCTCTTCTCTACCAAAATGCAAACAAACGTTAGAAGAGCCCCTCAAGTATTTGATATCTACTGCACTGTCTTCCAATGTTCCATATATTTACTAACTACACTGACTGCATGAGTCAAATCTGGTCTTGTACATACTGTAACATACATAAGCGAATCGACTACATTGAAATAAAGAACTCGGGACATGTAATCAATGTCTTTATCTGACTAAATACACAAGTTAGATGATAACTTAAAGTGGACAGCTAAGTGAGTACTGATAGCCTTTGCATTCAGCATATTAAATCTTTGAAGCATATTCTCAATGTACCCCTTCGGATTCAAATACAATCTATCAGCCTTCCTATCCTTCGAGATTTCTACACCAAGAATCTTCATTGCTTCATCCAAATCTTTCATGTCAAACTCCTTACTAAGTTAAGATTTCACATTCAAGACCTATGCTTTATCCTTAACTGCTATAATCATAACATCAACATATAATAACAAATATATGATCGATCTACCATCTCCCCTTCTAAAGTACATACAACTATCATAATTTCTTCTAATGAAACTACGAGTAGTCATTAATGAATCGAACCTTGTATACCATTTCCTCTATGACTGCTTCAGTCCATACAAGAATTTTTTAAATAAGCACACATAGTCTTCCTTTTCAGAAACTAAGAAGCCCTCTAGTTGTTGCATGTAAATGTTCTCCTCAAGTTCTACATGTAAGAATATTGTTTTGACATCAATATGCTCAAACTCCAAGTCATTCTTAACCACCACTCTAAATAAAGCTCGAATAGAACTATGCTTCACAACTAGTGAAAACACATCTGTGAAGTTAACACTTGGAATTTGATTGTAGCCCTTTTTACCAATCTGGCCTTGTACCTCGTACCTTCAATCCGTGATGTTCCTTTATTTCTTTTGAACACCCACTTACAGCGAGCAATCTTTTTATCATTAGGTAATTTCACCAAATTTCAAGTATTGTTTTTATTCAATGATTTCATCTCCTCCTACATAGCAATCAACTATTTGTTAAAATCACTGCAACTAACTGCATCTGAATATGTAGCAGGCTCCTCTTTGAAATCAATACTGTCAGCCACACTCAATGCTTATGCTACAAAATCTGCTTCTATATAATTCTATGGAGTCTATTCTTACCAATTGAATAATGTGGTGTTGTTGGTGGTGTAGGTAAAGTATTACAGTATGTCTCTCTGAACTAAACTGATATGTAGTAGACTATTCCAAAACCTCTGATTGTCCCCCAAGACCAATTTCTAGCTCCGCCTGAGTTGAATGATTTCATTCCTCAGTTTTATCAGAATCTCTACGAGGTGAACCACGAACCATGGCAAATTCATCAAATATTACATTTCTACTAACAACCACTTTTTTTGTCTCAGGACACCACAAATTGTATCCCTTAACACTTGATTTATTTCCAAGAAAGATGCACTTTCTAGACGTAGTCTCCAACTTTCCATTATCCACATGAGCATAAGCAACACACCCAAATATTTTCAAACCAAAATAACAAGAAGGTTTACCGAACCATACCTCTTCTGGTATCTTTTTCTTAATGGCAGTTAATGTTGAGTGATTACTCAATCAGTAAGCTGTAATAGCAGCTTAAGCCAAAAAAGTCTTGGGTAACCCAGAGTTTGAAAGCATACAATGAACCTTTTCCGTCAAAGTTCTATTTATCCGTTCTGCAACACCATTCTGTTGAGGATTCCAAACACCGTCAAGTGTCTCAAGATGTCTTTAACCCTGCAAAAGATATCAAATTCATTTGAACAAAACTCTAACCCATTATCAGTGCATGACATTTCACCTGCTTTCTAGATTGCTTTTCTATTATTGTTTTTCCCTCTTTGAAGGTCTCAAACACATCACTCTTCTACTGCAAGAAAAATACCCAAACTTTCCTGGAAAAGTCATCAATTACTGTCAACAAGTAATAATAGCCAACTTTAAATNACCTTTTCCGTCAAAGTTCTATTTATCCGTTCTGCAACACCATTCTGTTGAGGATTCCAAACACCGTCAAGTGTCTCAAGATGTCTTTAACCCTGCAAAAGATATCAAATTCATTTGAACAAAACTCTAACCCATTATCAGTGCATGACATTTCACCTGCTTTCTAGATTGCTTTTCTATTATTGTTTTTCCCTCTTTGAAGGTCTCAAACACATCACTCTTCTGTTTTAAGAAGAATATCCTAACTTTCCTGAAGAAGTCATCAATCATTGTTAACAAGTAATAAGCATTTCACTTTGAAGGTACCTTGGCCAGTCCCCAAAGATCTGAATGGATATACTCAAGTATTCCATTTGTGTCGTGTCTTCCTTTAATGAATCTCACTCTTTTTTGTTTCCCAAAGACACAATACTTACAAAAATCTATCTTACTGGTCTATTGTCCATCAAGAAGTTCTTCCTACTCAACTCTACCACACCATTCTCACTCATATGACCGAGTCGTATATGCCAAAGTTTTGTAATTTTTTCATCTGTCAAAGAAGAAGTAGAAACTGTTGCATCCCTTATTACTATGAAACCCTACAAAATATACAACTGTATATAGTTTTTATATCCCTTCATGATAATAAGAGCATCTCAACTCACCTTCAAAACTCCACATTCATCAGTGTATCTATAACCATTTGAGTCAAGTACACTCAAAGATATGAGATTCTGCTTTAGTTCCGAATATACCTTACCTTTGTAAGTGTTCTAATAACCCTATCGAACATTCAGATCCTGTACTAACCTCGACAATTTTGTAAGGTGCATTATTTCTCATAACCATTGCACCTCTTAAAACTCCTTCATATGTTGTAAACCAGTCTCTGTTGGGACACATATGAAAAGTACACGTCGAGTCAAGAACACATTCCTTATAAGGTTTGGAACCCATGTCAGAAATCACAAGAAGCTCTCATTCACTTTGTCCATTTTCCACAACATCAACCTCCTTTAACCTCCTTTGTGTTTACATGTTGTTTTTCAGCTTTGTTTCTGTTTTTCAAAGTATAGCAATCAACTCTATCATGCTCCTTTTTCTTATAAAAGTGACATGTTTTCATTGCATGTCTGGATTTCGATCTGAGTCCTTCATATTTCTATCAAGATTCCTATCTTAATTTCTCCTACAAATAACTGGGCCTTCAACGTGACTTCCAAATCTTCCAACAAGATGTATCATCTTCTCTTTAAATAGTAAAGTATCATAGACCTCTTTCACAATGATAGTATCCCGGTTATAGAGAATAATATCTCCAAAAGTCACTTATAATGACAACAACGAACATAACAACATCAAAGCCAAGTCCTCGTCATCATATTTAACTTCCAACGTCTTCAAATCGGCCATGATTTCTTTGAACATAGTTAAATGATCATCAAATGACCAGGGGCGGACCCAGCACAAAACTTCAGCCCGGGCGGACGTTGACCATTGACAGTCGACAATCAGTGATCGGAAAAATGATGTCGTTTATTAATATTTAATTAAATAATATTAAAAATTATTCAATATATATGTAAATGCACTTAAACGTAAAAATTATGTATTAATTGTTTTTGTTTTCAGTTGGGGGAAGTTTATATTTGAGACTGAGAAAGGGGTTGAGGATGTAGGTTGCTTTATGATACCATAACATGTTAAATCAATAGTGTTGATTTTTTTAAATTTTTCTTTAAAAAAATGGAAAAGTTGCTTCCATATAGTCCAAATATTATGTCTTGAAAAATTCGTAAGACCAAATTTTCAAGAGTATCCAATTTTGGCATATAACTGCAGCCACAACTAATAATGCTTTTTGCTTAGTTATAAAGTACCTTTA
>CAIGRK010043767.1:0-18944 GCA_903798315.1 Fraxinus greggii | reverse complement strand
GGTGATGGGTCCAGTGCTTAGCTGACATTTATCATCGGCGCACGTCACGTCTTGAGTCTAGTAACGAGTTTTGGGACGGGTCGTGTCTCGTATTCAGTTCTACAGGGTATTTAGTCAAAAAGTTTATATAATTTATCTGGTTAAATAACCAGGAATAATTGTTAATAATACACCAAATATCTTAACATACTTATAGGATATAGAGCATACCTTCTCATACAGTATAAATCACAAAACTTATGCCTAGACCAGTAAAAGGAATGCGGATTTGCAAAGCAAGTATCAGAAGAAAAAAGTGAGTGATTAGCAGACTTTTACCGTCTTGCTCCGGTCCTGCGCTTTAACCTGACCTCCTCCATAGCTCATCCCAACAGCACGAACTGTCTTCAGATATCCACTGGACCGAACTGAAATACTTTTTGGCAATGAAACTCGCTCTTCCCCCCTCCCGGCTCCAACCCGACCCAAATCCACCACACTCTTGGGACTCTCACTATGACCTTCAGAGAGTGCCGCCGTTACTTCATTCTCCCACTCCTCTTTTTCACCTGGTCCATCTTCACCACCCAAACTCATCTTACGTAACCCATCCACAACAGGATCCCAACCCGAACTTGAACCTCGATCCAGACTCGACAGACCACATGATGAAGTGGAACTGAGCAACAAATTCAGGCGTTGGTTCAAGTCAATGTTCGCCGTTTTGAGGTTGACATTGTCCTGACGAAGGGACTGAACTTGCTTTGCTGTCTTTTGGAGGTGGGAGAACACTGTGTGGTGCTGGTCGATCAGGTCCTGATGCTGCAGCTGAATTTGATGAGAGCGAGGCAAGCATGAACTCACTAACATGTCATCATCATTCGGCTGAGAATCGATAATGCTTGAGGGGGAATTGGAATCGGCAGTCACATAATCGAGAAAAGGTGAACGACTTGAGTGAAAATTTGAGTAGAGTGACCCGACAAAATTGTAGTCGCTGGCGATTTCTCTCTGCATTTTTTAGCATATAGAATCCTGTTTCCTGCCCAATAAAACCTAATCAAATTTCCGCTGGAATTCAATAAATATCAGATTAAATTGAACTACAATTAGAATATAAAATCACTGACTATTATAAATGTAAAGAATATATAAATGAAATGATTAATTACATTTTCTTTTGTAAAAACGCGAAAATTATACCCCCACACACAGACATCATTCAAGAAAAGATTTCATTCAATTGATGAATAATTTAATGGAATAAAGAAACTATTTTATTCAATTCAGGTAAATCATTTAATGGAGCAAGAGAAGAAACAATGGATTGAACATGAGCAAACATATACACACTAATACATCCAACCAATTAAACACAAATCAAAATAACAAAAGTTTTATTCATATTTCTTGATTAATGAATTTCTCTAAAATCATGATCGATCATGAGACTGAAAAAGGAAAAAAAATGTTTGCAAATACATTCACGCTCATACTGTGCGTTTTAGTGTGCGAGAAATTCTGCAAATAAATCAAAAGAAAATTGATTAAAATTAAGTAATTACCTGATTAAACAACAAAGAGAGCTTAATTATTCTTGATAATAATTTCTTCTGCTCCAGTTCCTTTCAAGAGAGAAAAACAGAGTGTGTTGATATATAATATGAAGGCAAGGGCAATTTGAGAATGTAATTTTCAACGCCATTAATCTGTTGATATATAGATACACAACTGTATATGTAATGTAACAGACTGTAAACGCCATTAATTTGACTCAAATTACCCTCGCTTGGAGCAAAGCTGTCTTCAGTCACTTAGCAATAGAGGGTAATTTCGGCTTTCCAGGTGGTTGAGAGAATTTTAGCGGGAAAATACACTCACGTTTGCCATGGGGATTTTTTTTGTTTGCTGACTTTTCTGCCCTCCAATGTTGATTTATTTACGAAAATGGTATTCATATGTCAATTTCAATTAGGCCTGTTTGTCCATCTTTATTTGAAAACACTTTCTTCTCAAACTTATTTTCAACCACGAATTCTCACAATAAAATATTTTTTTGGTAAAAATTTTTTTCCTATTTTTAACCACACATTCTTCTGAAATTAACCATTCTAAAATTCATTTTCATAGAATAACGGTGCACAAACATAGACTTAATTTCTAGTTATAGAAAAGTATTGTAAAATTTTATTCTTATAAATTTTCTGTAAATTCAAGTGGCCCATGAATTTCTATATTTGTACTCAAAATAATTTTAAAAAGAAAAGAGAATGTTGTCGCTTTGCAAGAAAATATGGTCGACCAATCAATCATTTCAAGGATTATATCAATTGTACACTTTTTTTTTTAACAGTCTTGTTTACATTTACATATAATTCGATGAAAAAATATTTTTTTTAAACGGTCTAATTGAATAATGTCATGAAAAAGTGTAAATATTTATGTTTTTAAAGAACATATTTTACAATTTAAATAACATTTATAAATTTAAAATAAATTTTTTTAAATGCTCAACAATCTCTTTATCTTAACACTTAATTTTACTACCCTCCATATGTAATTGTTATTTTTTCTATTTTTTTATTTTTACGAACTTCCCTTTAAATTATTATATTATTTGCCTCGTTGTATTTATTATTTAGTTGGGTCAATATATGGAGTATTGAAAAGTCAAATTCATTTTCTATTTAAAATGTTTATTTGAAAAGTCTATTGGAACATAATTTTAATGATTGACTTTTTAAGATATAGTATTTCACTTTTAAAAAGTCTTTTGGAGTTACTTTTATGCCCATGTTTGAGCTTCATTATCTAAAAAATTATTTTTAGTAAACTTTGGTAAAATTTGATGAAATATTTTGTTGAAAAGTTGTGGGTTTCATGAAATATGTGATTAAAATTAATTAATAACTGTAACTTAGACTAAAATCTAAATTTGAATTTTTACCCGACAAGCGCTCAAACTCATTTTTAACTACAAATTCTTCCAAGAAAATAGTTTTGTAAGTAAATCCAAAAATTTTCTCAACTTTTTAACAACTCATTCTCCAAAAAAATTATTATTACAAAATCTATTTCTCGAAAAATAGATCTCAAATAGACGCTATGTAATGAATACGCTGATCATGAGTAAATAGAGTTCGACTTTCAAACCCATCAATCTCGCAATTCGACTTTGATTGGGGTATGTTGGTACTTTAGATATAAAAAGAATTATATAATTTGTACAATCTTAGTTGACAACTTCACATTTGATAGTATTATATTCATCCATTTTGAAAATTGTTAAAAATAATATTTAGATAACGGTCCAAATTTTGACACCACCAGAATTGTCAACAATAGTCATCAACAAGGGATTCTACAAAGAACTTAATTGATACAAAAATGGTCGACCAATAAATGATCCTAAAGTACGATTCTATTTAAATTATGAATCATGTTATATGTACAACATTTTTTTGACAATATTAGTGACATCTTATTTGGCATCATCATTTTATTATTTATCCATTTAAAAAAATTATTTCATACATCATTTATTAGGATTTTGACAACACGTGGTTGTCAATCATTGTTGTCAACCAGTGTTATACATTTAGTTTTATTCTAAAATTATTTAAAGAATTTGATTGGACAATAAATAATACTTACAAGAGCCTACATGGTTGATTTTTTTTTTTTTAATTTTTTTCTCAATATTAGTTAGAACGTAAAGAATGAGGTGGTGCCTGCCCAATTAATACACAGCTTGCGGTTAGTTAGGGCCATTTGATTACCTTTGTGTTGCGTGGTTTGGAAGTTTAATGGTTTTGGGACTTCAAATTTTAGTTTGGTTGTCCTTAAATTAACACTTTAATTTTGATCAATATAAACTTATACATTAATACTTATTTAATCGAAGTGGGATTTTACGGTAAATGTGCCCCGCGATATGGTGGTTCATTTGAGAACATCAATGCTTGAGTCTGAATGCTCTGTTGAACTTGTTGAACTTATTAAACTGATTGATTTTTCATTTGAAATTGATGATCTTTGATATCGCGTTAAGATTTGAAGTTTCATCTTACAATGTCAATTTTTTTAATCGTAACAGTCTAAATTCTTATATATTGTTCAAGTCCCAATATTTTACTCTCAGTAAACTTATTTGTACGTAACACTTTTAGGCTAAGCCAAACATGGTATTTTTCAAGTTAAAAGTGGATATAAGAAAGGCATTTTGCCATCTCGCATGGAATATGATGGTTGTGGGGGTTGAAGTGAGTTTGCTTGGCTATTACAACTTTTAACTAACTCTTTATCAAGACTAAAATCATTTGTTTGGTAATAAAGCATGATTCATATTTGGCCAATAGAAACACTTGTTGTCATGTCATGGTAGTTAAGTTAATATTACTTCTCACTAACTTCACATAGAAGTTCCATCTTCCAAATAGATTATACCCACAAAAACACAGACGTTTATGTTTATTTCTTTTCTATTCGTCTTTTATTTTATTGTCTAGTTGTCTTCTACAGATCAGGAAAGATCAGCCACAATTATTTCTCCGGCAAAGATCCAAATTCTATTGGAGAACGGGATATTGTTGGTGGAAACATTGTATGTAAAAGCGCTGTGAAGAATGTTTTCAATATTGGACTTTCAAGACCGCCATATATTTACTTATCCTCATCGAAAATCTATTTTCATGGATTTTGTCCTTTAATATCTAATTTAAATTACATAAGACCAATCCTTTAGTTATCTTGTGCACATAATGCAGAACTATACACAACAAAATATGGATGTATGAGGTATGAAAACATTATCATAGTACAATAACTTTCTATTTTCTTGAACAAACATTATTATTATAGCTATAGGGGTATAATTACCATTCACTAATAATCATATTATTTATAGCACTCTCACTTGAATGAGACATTATAAAATATTGCCACGTTAAAATCTTGTCAAGAAAATCCAATAGGACAAAACTTGATCGAAGAAAAAAGATTACACATCCTCCCCTACTTTCAATTCTTGTGTCAATATATCGTGTCTTATACTCAATATCTTCAATATTGTAATTTTGGTGAAATATATTTTATGTTGTCTTGTTTATTTTTCAAATAACATTGCCTTCGTATGAGATATTTATCAACCTTTGATTACCTTAATAACATGATGATTCAAAAATAGCTCTTGTTATTGCTTCGAGAGTCTCATACATATCAGAGTATTATCTTGAGGATAAATGTCTTTTAGGCTACGGACATTCGTTATACAGAGAATATATCTTGTTAAAACCTTATTATAAAATATCTCATAGAAAAATCCTAATTAAGAAAAAAAGTACATTATTTTTTTGAATACATCATAAAAGTTATCCCATTAAAAACATTGCCAGGGAAAACCCAATGGGACAAAAATTTGGTTAAAAAAAAAAAAAGNTTCGAGAGTCTCATACATATCAGAGTATTATCTTGAGGATAAATGTCTTTTAGGCTACGGACATTCGTTATACAGAGAATATATCTTGTTAAAACCTTATTATAAAATATCTCATAGAAAAATCCTAATTAAGAAAAAAAGTACATTATTTTTTTGAATACATCATAAAAGTTATCCCATTAAAAACATTGCCAGGGAAAACCCAATGGGACAAAAATTTGGTTAAAAAAAAAAAAAGTACAACGCTTATTTCCTCCCACATCGTGATAATATTACTTAAATTATGCTTCAAACATAATCCTTCGGGGAAAACATTAATAGTCATGCCATATGGGTTTACTGTAACCGTATTTAAAGTTTCATGCATTGTTAGGATAACAAGATATGAAGATGTGATTTCATCCACCACGAAATTCACTATGTTAAGGGTCGTTCATTACATATTACGACTTTATTTTTCTCATTTCTTTTTTACTTAAATGTTTATATTTAGATTTTCGAACTACAAGTCCAGAAACTTCAAGCTTCTATAATAAATTCAAGTTTGATAAAATTGCGTCCTTTTATTTGGCCAATCATATCTTCTATCGATATGCATCAACGAATTTATTTCAATATCATCGCTATTTATAATATTAAGTGGTATATCATTGTACAAAGGTGTTATCGACAACCTTTTCTTTGTGATTTTATTTTTCTTTATCCATGATTACATAATTTATTATGATATCTCAATTTTCAACGTATCAGATATATGAACCTCTTCTGGGGTTTTACATTTTGTTATGTCTATTTACGTTTCAGAAGTATATGCCTCATAAACGAGACTATATTTGGTAATTGTTCAATTTTCATTTGAAGATTTTTATATTAGATTCGAATATCACCACGCTTCAGATATGTCATAAATTTATCAAATATAATATTAATTAATTATCCTTTAGAATGTTAATTCGAGTTAGAGTATTTAAAACTAGTGTACGTTGTTGATCTCTTTGATCATTAAATACATTTAAATAAATTATCTTCCGAATTTCTGGTTTGAATTATCTTTTGCGATGAATTAGATAATGATACATTTGTACATTATTCCAGTTTCTTAATTCTTCATCTAATGTTGTGAGAATTGTTCACTTAAATTGAGAATCAACAAATCGCGTTATAAAATATCACCCGTTAGGGTTTATGATATTATATAAGGGTCCAAACTATTTATTTATTCTCGAAATTGTTTACTTTTCATCTCAGTACATTATGATGGATCAATTTTACATATATCGCACTATTAAAATAATAGATGGAAAAATTAGGCTTTGTCGATAAGCCAATTATAACAAGAACTATGACATTGGCATGATGCGTAATAGCATTTTCTAAATGGAAATAGGAAATACTTTGTTCTCAATGCGTTTAACGAGTAATAGTGTTAAACACTTTATCGACATCCCAACTAACACTTATTAAAATGTTGAAATTTATGATCACTAGCATTAACAAATACCGTCTTGATTGTACAATATGAGATTTATGCTCATAACTCAAAATTTGAGCAGTAATTTAACAGATTTTAAGTTGTGAACATCATGCAATCATCTAATATATGTATCAAATCTATTAGATATAAATAATATCTAGATGATCAACGTAAAGGATGGTGGGACCCTATTATCACCATGATTAACTTTTAGAAATATAGGAAATTTAATCTATATATTAGCTAGTGATATTTAATGGTCAGTTTTCAATAAAGAGAATAAATAACATATAGAAATTCATTGGACCGAAGAATCTTTAGGTTTTTCATTGAATGTCCATTTGAATATTTAATTTCGCATCATTATCGATCCAATGATAGTCCAACCGATCATGCCAAACAATTAAATCAAATTGAACTTCTGATTTAATATAGTGTTTTTTCCAATTGTACTGCAAATTTTAGAAACGTAATATGTTTTTCTTTAATTTAGTAGAGAATAAATTACTATTAAAAGCAAAATTTTGTTTTCCAACACAATGTAGTATTGATTTTTTAATAGTATCAAAACAATATTTTTCTCAATAAGTGCTACATTTAAATTAATCATAATTTTCTTCTAAAATATTAATATCTATATATTTGTGCTTCTTCAAGAACACAATACGTATTCTTCAAGAATACTAATATGTAGCATTTTTACTGCTTCTGGGGCAATATATCAATATTCTTCTAAAATCTTGAAATTGTAATGGCATACTCTTCAGGAGCATATAATTCTTTCTAAAAAAATTATTTAATGTGAGTCGTGTTTCTTGTAGAACATCAACGCCATATTCATTAAGTAAAAATATAATTTCTATTTGTGCTTCTTCAGCAGCACAAATTAAATCAAAATATTTAACTAATTTCAAAATTCACAAATATAATATATAATGGGATTTTAATCTTTTAAAGAATATACTTGAATTTGAAAACTTTAGAAATCTTTGAATAGTTGAAAAGTCTCATGTTATTCAATTATTTAATTTCGAAAATTTTATAGTATTTAAAAATTTGCTATTGTTGATTTCGAAATAATAATACATTCCATAGTACACAGAGTCAATATATGGTCAACGAGGTTCTTGATAATGTTTGATTTCAATCATTTGAATGTATAGAGTACATGCCTGAAGTGAGTGTCAGGAGTTTTTCTTTTACTTACCTCTGGCCAGATGCAAAAAAAAATTATGCAGATATATTAGACATTATTTTCTTGCGTAGTCTCAATAGGATATCCATTGTAACGGATATCTTTTAAACTAAGAAAATTTCTTCCAAATTGGCTAGAATAGAGTGCATCGTCAATATATAATTTTTCATTATTTTATAAAGTAATACAAGTTCTTTCAGAGCTTTCAATGATATTTGATTCACCTGAGATCATATTAATATTATTTTCAATTAATGTTAAGTCTAGAAAATACTTTTTGTCTTAAAAAATAGTATGCATAGTTACATTATGATTAAATATTGTGTAATCATATAATAACTAATCGAGTAATCAAAATTATCAATATCAACATGACATGAGTTATATGTTTTTCTTTAGTAATAAACACTAATTCATAAATTATACATATTATTCGAGATAAACGCTAATCATTATGGATGCATGAATTGAGTAAATAATTCATGATTTAGCCCATGTTTGACTCCCATTAAAAACCAAACTCTTTATTTCTCATGCTCATTTTCAACCACGCATTTATATAATAAAATATTGTACATGTAAACCCAATTTTTTTCTTACTTTCTAACCACATATTTTTTTTAAAATGACTATTCAAAATATCATTTTTCCCAATTTCTCTTTATTACTCCAAATAGATGGGATGATGATAATGATGATAATAGTTACTGCCGAAAGTATAAACAATGGGATTGGAAGGATTATGTTAAAGACCTGGAGCCATTTGATGTTGGTGTTGCACCTGCAGCTATGTTTCATCCCCCAACAAATCTCACTCCTACAGAGAGTTTTGAGAAAGACCAATCAGATGACATGTGGAAGGTGAAAAAACTAAATACCAAAAAAGCAAATGTATTAGTTGACAAGATTTCTCTTGCAAAAGTAGTATTGAATTGACAATCCGAGAATGCCATAACTCAAAATTCTTTCCTCAAAAGGATAGATGAAAGTCAGCAAAGGGCTGAAAGGACTCTTAAGCAATAAACTGCTACATTAAGCTCTCCAATTGAAGCTTGCAAACAAAGAATAGAGTTTGCTCATAATGAAATCATGACTTTTAGCCAAACGATTCCTTTTTGATGACCAAGAAAAAGAAATTAAACAGTTAAAAAAATCAATTGACTAATATGGAATCCTAAGCCTTTTTCCCTTCCAACACAAATTGGCCATCCTCCTCATCAACACAATCCTCAACATGCAACCTAACCACCCCAGAAAAAACATCAAGTTATGAAACTGCCTCTTCATTCACTCCTAAAGAATATGAAAGAAAGATGAGGCTGCCCAAAGTTACAAAAAGACATTCACAAACAACCAAAACAGCAGAATCCATAAACAACCCTTCCCAAAAACCATCACAATTGATGATAAAAAAACCTTACCTCCAATTTTCAGAACCCAACCGCATCACAATTTTCACCCGTTCTCATATCTAATGACACTAGCTTTAAATCCTATGAATCTTCTCTAGCTGAAGATTATAATCCTTTATATACGGCAAAACACAAAGGGGTCCAAAAGTTAAGGAATCATCTGGCGAGGCATACTCTGAACAACATGAAGATGAAGATTTGCCTAATGTAGAAGAAAGCCAGACGTTACAAATAATTCTATTCCCAACATAGTAATTTATTTGTCAAATTCGCTCTCGATGATATACCGCCTTCTCAATAGAGGTTACAAGAAATGTTGGCATGTGGTATTATAGAATTGGCAAAGCCTAATATGACACATAATATGGTCATCAGAGGAGTTCTGATAGGGCTCACAGTTCTCATGAAAGAATAGTACGTATTCCTTGGGAGTTATAGACAACAAAAGTGGGTAGATACTCAAGAATTTGACAATTTATTTGATAATCTACACTGGGAGTTTTGTGGAAAGCTAGACTATGCAAAAGAAAATGCCAGCGAAGAATTCTTCCAATTAAAGTGTTGTTCCTACAAGCCAAAAGATTTGGACTAACACTTTAAAGAAATCACAAAACGATATTATATTCTTAGAGGAATTGATGATACTAAACTCAAGTAAGCATACCTTGAATCCCTTCCACAACTCATAGGTCAAGAAACCCGTGGAACGGTGGAGCTGAAAGGACATACATTATCTTAAGCATCCATCGGAGAGCTTAATAATTAGGTATTAAAAACCTTGAAAGAATCTCTAACCAAAGGGAATTCTTTAGAGATTTCAACATAGAGGGAAAACAATTTGGCAAAGCCTGTGATCAGCTAAATTTGAAAATAAAATGCAGACAGGTTGAAAGAGAAAGTGGATGCTCAAAACTCAAAAAATTCAGAAGCAAAACTTTCAAAAGAAAAGCTTTTCCAAGTTTTCTCCTAAAAATAGATTTTTCAGAAAAAAAATTTCGAAAGAAGGAAAACAAATGTTTTATTTGTGGAAAAATGATCATTTTGTAAATAATTGTCCTATAAATGAAAGGACAAAACTCAACTAGATCCTTTCAACAATTCAAGTTGATCTTTATGAGGAAGATTTAGAATCATTTTTTTGGAGGAAGAACAACAGTCATCAAAAATTGTCTTTGCTCTTGAGTACCATGATAGTAACGACAATAATGGTAGTAATAATGAAAGTACGCAACAACGATTTGGGATGTAGGTGATAAATCTTTCCTTGGCAGTACCAATGATTGAAATCAAACTCTTTCCAGGAAAGTACAAAAAACTCATCACTGTGGTAGCATTACTTGATACAAGAGTGGCATCCTCAATTCTTAACCCAACCATACTCCCTAAAAATGTATGAAAACCTTACTAAAAGATCTTTCAAGCAGCCAATAATGAGTACTTTGCCACATAACTTAGTAGTAAACCAGTAACACCCAAATTTTTCCCCAAACTCAACATTTCCCATAAACTACTTGGATCATCATTACCAGGAAAGGATCTTGTCATTCGTTTTCATATTATCAAACAATTATGGGAAAAATGAGTCACACCTGTTTTAAATGGACTCAATTTCAAATCTTATTTTATCCTTTACATTGAACCAATCACATACTTCACCCTTAAAATACCAACCAAAACAGAAATCTTTATAAGAGATTGTTGTACAGAATCTAACCCAGAATTCCTTACCAAATGCACAAACCCTCTTTGGAAAAACCCATACTTCTTTATAACACTATCCTTAAAAAAGAATGAAGATGTCAATCCAACAAAAGCGAGTCACATGGGAATGAGTACTGAACATTTGGAGCTTTCCACAAAGGAATTGTCCCAATTACAGTCAGAAGGATTCATAGAATCCACTACATTACAATGGGCATGTCAAGCATTCTATGTTAACAAAAGAAGTGAACAAATCAGGGGAATGTTAAGACTTGTCATGAATTATAAGCCACTAAATCATTTTTTTTTTGCAGATGATAAGTTTTCTCTCTTTGCAAATTTAGCGAAGGAAAAAATCTTTTCCAAGCTTGATCTGAAGGCAGTTCTTTGTAATTGGGAGTCGAACCAGAAAAAAGGGACAAAATGGCATTTTGTATGGCCAATCAACATTTTCAGTGGACGGTTATGCCCTTTGGTCTTAAAATGGCATCTCTTTGTTTCAAAAGGCGATGGTAAAAATTTTCCAACCACTACTTAAAATGGCATTAATTTACATTGATAATATCCTATTGTTATCTAAGGTTAAGGATATTCATGAGTTACTGCTCCAGAGATTCCTAGAAATTGTCATAGAATGTGGAATCATGTTGTCACAGAGAAAAATGATCATTATGGTATCTGAAATTGATTTTCTTGGGATGCATATAAAAAATGGAAGCTATTCACTCCAATCACACATTGCCCAGGAGCTTCTCAAGTTTCCTGATGAGAATATGAAAAAAAAAGTAAATTCAAAAATTTCTTAGCGTGGTAAACTACATGACTGATTTCTTCAAGCAACTGACTCCTATTATACGACCTTATAGGACATGCTTAAGAAAAACCCTCCACATTGGTCATCCAGGCAAACTCGGGCTATTAAAAGAATCAAACAAGAGGTCCAAAACCTTCCAGCACTAAAAATATCCACCGAGGAGCAGTATTGCTAGAAAAAAAGAGTAGAGAAGAAAAATTTGTGGCTACAAGAGTGGTATATTCAAAGAATCTGAGAAGCATTACCATTCTACATTCAAAGAGATTATTGTAGTAAAATGAGGAATTGAAAAATTTTAGTTCCACCTTATTGGTCACAAGTTTATGGTAAAAATGGACAAGAAGGCTTCCCCCAAATGTAGAATTTCATAAAGAAGCAAATTTCAAATTCACAACTTTTAAAATGGGCAGAATGATTTTCCAACTTTGACTCTGAGTCAAATACATCAAAGGCAAACATAATCTCTCACCTAATTTGCTCTCTATAACAAAACCTTATATTCAGCTATAGATCCCTACCATCTGTATGATGAACTCATCCACACAAAATCTTCCCATTTGAAACCTTCATCCTGAACTACAAACTCTCATAAGAAATGGAATTATCCACTTAAGATCAAAGGAACTCATGCTAAAATATTAGCCCATTGTTGTTAGGCAAAATGAGATCCACCTTCTCGGATGGTTTGACTTTCATCCAAAATATCCATTTTTAAACCCTTTTTTATTTTAACCCAAAAAAAATTCAAGAAAAATTTTCAAAAGAACTTTCGTATTTTCTAGGGCATCTTCTTGAGATACATCAAATTGCAATCTTTTTAATGCTGATACCATGGTTTTTTAGCTTTCAAAAAAAATTTACAACTTTGGAAGGATTATCCAGAATTCATTCCTCACTTAAGTAATGAAGTTGTAAAATTTTTTTAATGGTTTTATCCACTCTCTCACTAGAAAGACATTTTTTTTTAATTCAAAGATCTTAGAACTTCAACTATTAATGTCCGTGTAATCCTGGGGTTCCAAAGACAGGGTTATTTCACTTAATCAGGATACTATGAGCACCTCTCTCATGTTCAGGAATATGTGGTCCACCTGTTCAACATTCACAAAGAATGGTAAAGATATCCTCAGGCATTTAGAACATTCTAGAGAAAAATGGTAGAAATTAATCAAACAGTCCCTTTAGAAATTTGGCCTAAGATTAAAGATGATGCTCCATGGGAAACTCTTCTAATTGATTACGTTCAAACTATTCAACAAGACATTCAGGCTCATATGAATGGCTTAAGCCAAATTCACAACTGGTATTCAGTCATTTCACCTGAAGATTTTCATTTTGACAAATATTCGAACCAATTGTATTTAGGACAACCAACACAGAGCCTGGAACAGACAACCAAGTACTTTGAAGACACTCCTAAAAGACAATGACACAGAGAAAAACTTTGGAAAATGTTAAATGAAAATGTCCTTTGTAAGACTCTCCACATAGGACGAGAAAACTCACATCTCACAAGGAAAAAAGGGAAAGAAAAGATGTTGTTGACCTATGGTTTATTTCATGTTTTGATTATAAAAAAAAATTGTTTTTTATCTCTAAAAATTGAATTCAAGTCTTCATAGCTATTATTGTAAAATCAATAAATCGGAGACAGAAAGATCGTTACCAAAAGACTCGCAATTTATGATCAATGAAAATCGATCAAACAGAAGAACAAATCAATCATTTACGTCAAATCGAGTATTCGATGAAGATATTAGACTTAAATGATGTGGATTCATATTTAAATGTAAAGTGCTTTAAATCCTTAGTAATGAATCCCTAAACACTCAAAAGATTAATTTTTATGCGCGAGAAAAATTCAGGAAAACATTGTCCAAGCGGACGTCTGTCTGGGCTAGCGAACATCTGGTTCATTCAACAATCGAATTTTTAACCGTTCTGAATTTAGACGCACAATGGATAATTTAGATGGGTCGTCGGACTGGTAAAAAATTTTGGCATTTTAACTGCTATAAATATTATTTCACTTTGTATTCAATACAATACTTCTGGGAGTATTTAGTTGAGATATTGTTGAGAAAAACTATGTTGATCTTACATCTTATTTTTCTTTATCAAATCATTTACTTTTAAAAACTTTTGATTGAATTAACTTTCGAAAAGCATTCTACTCATCAAAGTTTTTCTCACATAATACTTGAGCTTCATTCATTACTATTTATTAAAATGTTTGCCTATTTTTCTCTTGGTACTTAATTTGATCATATCATTTATTAAGAGAGAAGTTTCAAATTGTAAAATCAACTTCTTTTAAATTTGTAGATCGTGTTGAGGTCTCGTAAATCTCAACATTGTATAAGAATTGGTGCTCCTTATTTGTAAATTACCAGATGCATTGTAAAGGGTTGGATTGCACCATAAGTCAAGCAACATAGTGAAAAGGCCTTACTCGTGCCAAAAAGCTCGGTAACAAAATACGTAGATCATTGCTTTGGACTGAATCTCCATAATTATATCGTTTGCATTATCTCTCCCTTTTACTTATCACATTTATGTTTATGCTTATTATTTGAATTTATCTATTTAGTATTTACTTCCTTGAATTTATATTAATTATTTGAAAAAGTTTTAACAACCAATTTACGTTTCTCTTGGTTAGCCATTCTTGGGCTACCAAATGCTACAAGAAGAAAGAAGCTCAAGCAGCCAGAACCTACAATGTCTCAACTCCTAGAGTCTCAATCCAAGAGTTTCAAGATCCATGGGCTTACTCTTTTGACCCTTTTGATCCTGAAAATCTTGAAAAGCTTCAACAACAACTCGATGAAGAAAAGGAAAATATGACTTTGTGGAAACTACTAGGACTACCATCAGACTCTAAAGATTCAGACAAACTAACTATGATAGCAAATCTGGACACCCATTATTCACAAGGATCACCTAAGATCTAAGAGCTTTGTTACTTTGTATAAGTTGCCCGTCATACAAAATAATTGATAAAGTACTATTGGCTTCGTTAAAGTAAATTCCACTTTATCAAAAGTTGTGTGTCTACTTATGGACACTTGTGTAATAATTGTACTAGAGTCATGTATGCTTTTAAAAAGTTGTGTGTCTATTTGTCTAATTATTGTACTTATCCATGTTATTATGTCGGTTGGTCTAAAAGTGGAAGGAAGCTCTTTCTCTATAAAAGGGCTCTCCCCCTCCATGTATGATCATCAAAAAAATTAAAAATAAATTATTGAGTTCCTTAAAGATAATGAGTTTCTAAATCTTTACTATTTCTCACTTGGATCCAGTATATTACTATTAGTTTTAACAGTCATGATAATCCAACAAGTTGTGCAATTCTTGAAACTGCATGATCTTTAAGGAACTCGAGATCGTAGAAACTCCTGATCTTTAAGGAACTCAAGTTTTTAGAAACTCAAATTCCTTAAAGATTTAGAACTTGAGTTCCTTAAAGATCATGAGTTTCTAAGATCTTGAGTTCCTTAAAGATCATGCAGCTTCAAGAATTCCCTTTGGTTACAGAATTTTTTCAAGGTTTTTAATACCCAATTAGTAGCGCTCTGATAGATGTTTGAAATAACGCCTGTCCTTTTAGCTCCATCATTATGTGAGTTTCTTGACCAAAGAGTTGTGGAAGGGATTCAAGGTATGCCTACTTCAGATTAGTATCATCAATTCCTCCAAGAATATAATATTGTTTCATGATTTCTTTAAAGTGCTTGTCCAAATCTTTTGGCTTGTAGGAACAACGCTTTAATTGAAAGAATTCTTCGTGTACCTTTTCTTTTCCATGGTCTGGCTTTCCACAAAACAACCAATGTAGATTATCAAAGAAATGGTCAAGATCTTGAGTATTTGCCCATTGTCGTTATATATAACTCCCAAGGGATACAAATCATTCTTTCATGAGACATGTGAACTTAGCCAGAACTCCTCTAATGACCATATCTGCATCGTATCAAGCTTTTTCAATGCTGCAGTACCCCATACTTACGTGTCTTGTAATCTTGTTCTCCATTGAGAAGGTGGTATCATTGAGAGTGGATTTGACAAATAAAATGCTATGCTAGGAATAGTAATTATTTGTAAATGTCTGGATTTCTTTTACATCAGGCAAATCTTCATCTTCATGTTGTTCAGAGTATGCCTCACCAGATGATTCCTCAACTTTTGGACCCTTTTATGTTTCGTCAGCCATATATAAAGGATTATAATCTTCATCCAAGGAAGGTTCAAAGGACTTAGAGCTAGTATCATTAGATATGCGAATGGGTAAAACTTTTAATGCGGTTGGGTTCTGAATCTTACATTTTTCTAGGAAGGTGGAGATGGGGTTTTTTATCATCATTTGTGATGGTTTTTGGAAGGGTTGTTTATGGATTGCAACTTTGGTTGTTTGTTATTATCTTTTTGTATCTTTGGGTTGCCTCATTTTTCTTTCATATTCTTCAGGAATATAAAGAGGCAGTTCCATAGCTTGGTGTTTTTTCTGAGGTAGTAGGTTGTATGTTGAGGATTATGTTGATGAGGAGGACGGCCAATTTGTACTGGAAGGGAAAAAAGTATGGGATTCAGAATCAGTCAATTGATTTTTTAACTGTTTAATTTCTTTTTCTTGGTGCTAGATGGGTCAAGATTTCATTATGAACAAACTCTATTCTTAGCCTTCAATGGGGGTGATTAATGTAGCAATTTGTTACTTAAGAGTCATTTCAATCATTTGGTGACTTTCATCAATCTTTTTTAGGAGAGAATTTTGTCTTATGGCATTCTCGGATTACCAATTCAATAATGCTTCTGCAGAGAAATCTTGTCAACTGATCCATCTGCTTTTTTGGTATTTGGGTTTTTCACCTTCCACATGTGATATGATTGGTCTTTTTCAAAACTCTGTGTAGGAATGATATTTGTTGGGGGATGAAACATTGCTGCATGTGCTACGCCAACATTTAATGGCTATAGGTCTTTACCATGATCCTTCAAATCCCATTTTTTATACTTTCGACAGTAACTATAATCATCATTGTCATCATCCCATCCAGTTGGAGTAATAAGTTCATCCATTCTAAGTGGAGCAGTAAATTTGACATAATAATCAAATTTACCAAAGGGTTCTCCAAGTAATCCAACAAAATGTTCTTTATTTTCAAAAGCTTTATAAAACTTTTGTTGATTTCCTTTCTTTGATCTCCTTCTCCTAGGAGTAGAACACTCATCGTCAACTTTAGTGCTCAAATAACTAGTGCAAGAATAAATGTCCCAAAAATCATGGCCAGAATCATCAGTTCTGCTATAGACATGTTTCCCATTTGAGTCAAGGCATAAATAGAGATATCCTCTATGAATGAAAACTGAGTTAGGAAACAAGGTGGTCGTTTTGAAGTCTGATCCCTTTGGAAATAGATCTTGATAGATCCATAACATTTATTTCTGAAATAGTGTTGTTTGGATTGTATGGGCTAGATTCTTTGGTTCATTTATGGGATTATTCATAGCTTGTAATCCAGGAATCAGGAAAATGTTTAGCAAGTTCAGCTCATGGGATTTGTCTTGGAACATAAGTACAACTTGGAACATATTCAGTATCCGTTTGAAGGAGTAAAACATCTTCTGTCCCTTGAGGGATCGCGAAATCTAGGGAATGATTTTGGATTCTATAGACCATCTGATAGTAAAGAGTCGCACCATATGTAACTGAAGATGGTACAGCCCCAACTATCTGGATCTGAACTTTTAAAGCAGAAAGAATTTGAATTGATATGGGCGTATTGAAGTTTTGAGGCATAATTGATACAAGCATAATTTTGCTTAAAAAATAGTAAAAAATAATTGGCAAATGTGCGTGTGTGTAAAATCACATGTTACTAAATTAATTTGGTACACATGATTATTTTATTATGCGTATGAAAAAATTACTACTTTCATTATTAGACTTTGAAGAATTAAGCTTTCGTGTTAATAACGTATTATAAAACAGAGAAAAAGAGAAGAGAGAATATGAATCAATAGACATATGTATTTTATTGAGAACCAAAGTCGTATATTTATAGGGAAAAATTAGGGATACAATGGTATTAAAAATTAGGGCTACAGGGACATAATTGTCATTCACTAATAATCATATTATTTACAACAATTATTTCTATTATCTTTTAATCAATTTTTTCAGTTATATACACTCTATAATTTCTAACGTTTATGTTCTTTTGTAGTAAATAGATTTCTATGAACATCATATGTGGAACTATCCTAATAATATTTTTATGAATAAGTTATGTTTAAAAGTAGCTATGTGTTACAGAAATTAACTTACAAGTTATCGTTTATCACAAAAACGTTAGCGACAAGATCTACTGTTGCTGTTTTTATTAAAATTTTAGCTTCTGCCCTTGACTTCAAAAATTCATAATTCAATAGTTGTTTGGAGGTTTTGAACGAATCTAGTGAGGTTTAATAGCCTCATGGGTTAGCTACTGCATAAATTTGAAATTATGTAAATCCGATATCTGTATCATTTTATATGTCATTTCAAGTAAACATCGATGGTTTTCTTCCAAATCGAATCGCTGTGGGGTTTTGAAAAATATTTTACTACTTCATATGTTGTCAAACGAAGCCGACTTTTGGATATGTCATATTATAAGAAGTTTCCTCACTTCCCTTACAATTTCGTGAAGTTTCAAGATTGATAACTATGTAAATGAATTTATTTTGAAATTTGCCGCTTCAGAAGGAAAAGCAAAACAACATATTTTTATTTACTGCTTAAAGTATTTACGTCAATAATGGGTACATACATGGAAATATTTAAAAAAAAAATTTGAAATTATTTCTTTTAGTATTAAATTGTTATATTTTGTTAAAAATAAGTAAATCTTTATGCATTCCGTGAAAAATATAGTTTATTAAACTAA
>CAIGRK010043581.1:0-15647 GCA_903798315.1 Fraxinus greggii | reverse complement strand
CCACCTATAGCACTTCCATCACCATCAAATTTCAGCAGTGCCCCTTATGCACGAAACCAAACACGATTTTTTTCTTCCCATGATCTCCGTCGTGCAACGGCCCCACGTCACAGATCCACCGCCACCTACAAAGGCGCACGTGTGCTGTGGACAGTGCAGGCGCGCAGCGCCCCTCCCGACGGAGCTACGGTTTGGGCAGGGAGGGGGGAATGAAAGACGTAGTGAGAGATGGTAGTGAGAGAAAGTGAGAGAAATGAAATGAATTAATATATGGTTTGGATATATTTAGGGTTATATATATATATATATAATAAGATACCTGATTTTTGAATAAATAAATCTTAAACCTGATTTTTTAAAATTCACAACTAAACACCTGGTTTTTTGGTAATTTTCCCTAGTTATCGGCCAAGATGGCTAGTTTCAAGATCAACGGGCCGGAGAATGCATCATTACTGAACCTATTATGAGGCCCAACAGCCCTTATTATCTCCTTTCTCCATCCAATAGCAGCTGGCGTCGTGGACCTAGCCTCAATTTTTGTGGGTTTTTTGTAAGTTCTGACTCCAGTATTTGTGTCAATCTGTAGCTTAGGAATTAGGCTAGTAACTGTCGGCAGAGAAGGCTTACCACACCAATTGAGCATATTAGGATGGAAAAATTAGGCCTATGGTCCCTAACTTATGGTTTTAGGTTTTCAATCTTCAAAATTAATATTTTGGATCCCCAATCTATGATTCACTATGTGATAGGAACGTCATATCTTGAGCGTCTTTCACACGGTTTAATAAAGTTCAATGACAAAACTACTGAGCCACTTATCATATATGGTTCACCTATTAAAGGTTGGGATCTATACTCTCACTTTTAAAGGTTAAAAGACTCGAAATCACACAATCTGAAAGATTGGGGTGCCCGATCCTAATTTTTCCCATTAGGATTAGTTAGCAAAAACTTTAAAATATAGATAATTTGTCTTAAGTGGAAGAATACAAAATGCAATATTTTAGTGCTATTCTAGTCATTTCTTTTAATTCTAGTGGACCCAATATTATTGTAAGATTAATCCATGCCCAATGACCCAGGAACTATCCGGGTAACCCGAGTCTCCCCTGCCCATTTCCATAAAATCCTGCCTTGCTTCTCAAGAAGGGTTCTAAAGCAGGTATAAAATAAATTTCAGCCAAATCAAATTAAAAAAATTAAGTCTGCTCTTAATTTCTTAATTAAAGGTTAGTCAGATTCAGATCCACTTTATTTTTTCAAATTATTTCAGTGAAAGTTTGGATTTTGATTTGGCAGAATTGTGTTAAGCTGTTTAAATTTGTACCCTTTCCTAATATCTGCGTGTTTATCTTATCTGCAGCCATTTTATTTGAGCTCTAATAATCGAATTGAGAATGTTCCTCACAAGGTAAAAAAGAATCTCATTTCCATCTCGAAACCTGCTTTTTTTTTTTGATGGGGGATGTTTTAATGTTCTGTTTAGTTAGAATTTTTTTGAATTTTTATGTGAATTTATTATTTTTTTAGGACTGAGTATGATAGAGGAGTTAACACTTTCTCTCCGGAAGGTCGATTGTTTCAAGTTGAATATGCCATTGAAGCCATCAAGGTAACCACACTCACTATGAATCTTTATTTTTTCTCACCTTTAAGAGTCTATTTTAAACTATTGTGGTTTTTGATTAAAATTAGTATTATTTGTGGTCCTTATAGTTGGGTTCCACTGCGATCGCCATAAAAACTAAGGAAGGGGTGGTTCTTGCAGTCGAGAAGCGCATTACCTCTCCACTTTTGGTACATTTGCTACCCTTTTCATGTTCTGGAATTTCTATAGTTTAATATTATCGCTTCAACTTGTTCTGTTAACACCAAAACAGAATTACATTGTCTTTAGGTAATGGTACTAGTATTGATATCACCTTATGTTACTTCTAAATTTAATTTCTCGGAGGTGTACTTGAAAAAGATGTTAATCATTGCGCAAGTAATGGAATTTGTTGTCATTAGAGCTTCAGCCTTCACGAGAGTAATCTCTGAGAAACTTAATGCTGAAGGAGATTAGAGCTACTCTGGTTGCAAGAAGGAGCTTATAGAATAAGAGATTATCCTTGCTTTTCCCATCGTCACTGTGCCTCACTCCCATGTTATCTGAATCTTGCACTGCATTTGACATAGTTTGAATTTACTAGCTCTTTTTTATGGTAGATGCTTTTGCTGACGTCAAAAATTTGTGTTATGTTTCTAATGCATTTCATTTTCTAATTCTGTTGTAGGAGCCTAGCAGTGTGGAGAAGATTATGGAAATTGATGAGCATATTGGCTGTGCTATGAGTGGTTTAATTGCTGATGCCCGAACTCTGGTTGAACATGCTCGAGTTGAAACTCAGGTACCTGTAACCTATCATCTTCATTTCAATCTGTTGTCCACGGTAGAATTGTGTGGGCAGTTGTTTATTATTTGGTAAATTTGTTTGTTTTCAGAATCATAGGTTCTCTTATGGCGAACCCATGACAGTCGAGTCAACTACACAAGCTCTCTGTGACCTTGCCCTGCGATTCGGTGAAGGAGACGAAGAATCAATGGTTAGAATCTGTCTGTTATCATACTTATAAATTTTCCATATCTTTATTAGCTCTTTGCTCTTTGGATGTTATAATTCTTTGCCTTGCACCATTTGCGTCTAAGGATATTAATCTACTGCTGTAAAACTTGGTGTTCTCTTATTATCTCTTCTTTTTACCTTTACTTTGAGAAATTATATTTGTAATTTGATTATAACTATAGTCCTGTATATAATCCTGAGCGTTCTAAGTTTATTGCTTCTTGAGACCACGTTGAGAGATTTTCCATCTTTGAGTGAAACTTTATGTAGATTGTGCTATTTGTATATCTTAAAGCCTTGAACAAGAGTCTACCCCCATCATGCTGTTCATTGGTGTCCTAAAATCTTTGACAAGAGAACGAGGATTGATAATATACACTTGGGCTTTGTGAGTATGTAAATTTATAAGATAGACAGGCATAGTTGCCCACAAGGATAAATTTGTCGATGAAGTAAACTTCGCTTTTGGGATGTACTTCAGTTTGTAATGTACTTTGAGCTGCTGGGTATGTTGCTTTATCAACCCCATAAGATATGGGATATGAAATAAGTTGTACCTTACTTTCCTTTCAAACAGCAATTTAGAATTGTACTTTTTTGCATTTTAATATTAGGTTTCATTCTTTTCATGCAGTCTAGACCGTTTGGTGTATCTCTTCTTATCGCTGGTCATGATGAGAATGGTCCCTGCTTGTAAGTATTACTTCTATTTAAATATTACTGTGAGACCAGAGAGTGGGTCATTGGTGTAACGTATTATTGCAGTGGTCTAGAATATTTCCGCCTCCACTTAATTTGCTCATCTACTTGCAGCAGTCACACCTCCGTAAATTTTTGAGTGAAATGTTATTTGTTAAACTGCGATTAAGAAAAATTATTGACTGCAGGAACGACCTGGAGCATCCTGAATTCTGAAACTATGAGTTAAAATTTTTTATACAGGCCATACTTACTAATTGGAATTTAGTACTGCAAATTTTGTGTCCATATTCTTGGGCACACATAGTTTTTAACTACCAACGTGTGAAGAAAACTTTGATACTTCTCTATCCAATAATTGATTTTTATAATATTAAACCACCTACATATACGATTTTCTAGTTAAGAAATCTGCTGAGTTATCTGCTGCTGTCTACATTCTACTGGTTTTTATTTTTACATCCTGTAATTCCTGGTCTTCTTTGGAGCTTGTTAGTTAATGACTACATATATTAGTAATTGTAATCTGGCAGCAGTGTTATGCGGTTCCTGGATTTCTTCTGCTTCTGTGTATTGTGCTTGAATTCGTAATGATTATACTTGTTGAATGTGAATGGTTGAGTTTCCATTGTGTAACGGTTGTTGTTTCTGTTACTGTTTCATATATAAATTGTCTACACAATCCAAAATCAAGTTATCTATGAAATTGTTAAACAAATTTAAGGGTGACCGTTAAATTTTCAGGAAACTTGTTCTCTCCCTGTAAAAAAAAGGCTACTATTGATTCTGAAATGTGCTGTTTGTGTGGAATTTTTTGGACGATTTCACTTCCACTAGGTGTAATTTTTTAGATATATCTATTTCTGCTGGTATATTCTATTGAGACAGTTGATGCTAAATGGACATTTGAAATAAACAGGTACTATACTGATCCTTCTGGTACATTCTGGCAATGCAATGCAAAAGCCATTGGTTCAGGTTCTGAAGGTGCTGACAGCTCTTTGCAAGAGCAGTATAACAAGGTACAGAGTTTTTTACTTAACTACATGTTTACATCTGATTGACCAATCATAAGTTTCTAGATATTTTAGACGAGGTTTAGTGAGACGTGTACTGTGTATGACTGTCCATGTTGAAATATCATCACATGATGCAAAAGTGATCAACTTAGGACATGAGGTTCATTTGTTTGTTTGTGTGCAGGATCTAACTCTTAAAGAAGCTGAGACCATAGCACTTTCCATTTTGAAGCAAGTTATGGAAGAAAAGGTTAGCTGCTTCGTGATTGGCATGCATTATAAGTTTATAAGCTTTTTCCCCTTTTGGACTTCAGTAAATTTTGCTGGTTGATGAGCAGGCTTGTGGAACGGGTTGGTAGGTAATGTATTCTTGGTTTTTGAATGTTTTTATTGACACCTAAACCCACTTTTTTTGGAATGTCAGGTTACCCCCAATAACGTTGATATTGCTAATGTGGCCCCAAGATATCATCTTTACGCCCCATCTGAGGTTGAAGCTGTTATCAATCGCCTATGAGAAGGGCATCTAGCTGTTCCAGTGTTGATCTTTACTATGATTCAGTTCCCATTATTGCTATGTTGGCTTCATGTGTAATGCAAATCTCATATTTCGCTTTCAATTTACATTCGAGTAGGAAAATGCTTTGAAATGTGTTAAAACTGTCTTTTCAGTTAAATGATGAACTTGAAAGATTTCATTTTTGTGTTTCCTGGGTGAATGTGCATGCATATATCGACCCCTTTTATTGTATGAAGTACTAATATGTACTACCTCGAAGTGCCATTTATGTCTTCTACTAAGATGCATGCACTGCCTTGAAGCATAAATGTAACTTGATTTGCCCTTTCTTTGTCAGGAATTCTGCACTTACCCCTGTAGACTAGAACACGAATGCTTGCTAAGCTGCTTGCATAGCCAAATACGTTCATTCCCTCTAAAACTAAAGCTTGCACTTGATTGCCAACTAATTCAGACTTTAAAACATCTCATCGTGCACGTTTGGCTAAACTCCAAATTGATTACAGACCAATAGATTCTTGAAAACAATTTTGAGATCATTAGTGTTGATAATCTTATTCAATCTAAGCAAATTCACAATAAGATAGCCGCAAGAGACTCATTAAAACTACTTGATAAATCCAATCCAAGAATTAGGAGTTTCAATTTCATAACCCCAAGGAGAATGGAAATCCAGTAGAGCTCAACCAACTGCCACCGGCAATGAATGTGCCTGCGCTATAACTCTGCGCCTCAGTCGCACTATTAATCACCTTATATCCTCTCCATTTCACTCTCCCAGAGGTGGAGGCGCCGGCACCGGTGTTCTGATACTCGCCATAGAACAGAGTATTAAGCGCGAAATTTCCATTCCATTCATGCCAACCAGCAGGATGAATTACGTCAGTAATGGAAGATTGCATTATAACGGTCCTCGCATACTCTTTCCACGGTCGCCCGAGATACGTGGGAAAATTTCCCTGAACGGATCTTAAATCGGAAGTTGCTCCGATTCTGCATTTCTGAATTACAATACCCGTGTTTTGATTTGGATCTGTTCTTCCTTGAGCCGTGACCATGTTTCTTTGACCAGAATCCGGCCGTCGTGCATGGATGTCGCAATCTTGGAGCACTGCGGCAGCGTTGCCAAAGATGAAATCAACGGTGCCAGAGATTAAGCATTGGACGAAGAATTGACGATTGTTGTGGACGTAAAGGGTGTCTTGATAGGCTAAAAAATCACATCTATAAAAAGCTGATAAATCGGAACCGACGCGGAGAGCCACTGCTTGGTGCTTTGACGGTCCAGCCGTATTCTGGAAAGTGATGTCCCGAGCCAAGAACCTTTCACCCACCGCGGCTGCGGAAATATTTTAGAAAAAGAAAAACCATTTAGAATAAATGAAATGTGTAAATTAAAAATTCTTTTTCTATAGTTAAAATTTCATTTCGGACTCATATTCATTCATCAGTTTAAAAAACTGGGGATTCAAAATCACACTTTTGAAGGTTAGGAGTATAGAACCTACATATTATTTGGCCACATCGTCAAAATACTTACATTAATGGATTCGTTGTTGAATTTTATAAAGAAATATTAGTCAATTGCATCGAATGTTGTAGAAAAAAAATTGCATGTAGAAATCAAAGAAATATTTTGCCGGCCATAATTTCATTTTCATAAAGTTCGGTAATTTAAAGAAGTAACAAGAAAAGAACATGTTACCTTTTAATCATGTATATAAAATTATAAATAAAAGAAAATAAAAGTCAATTTAACACATCGAAAAGTTGCAAATAAAATTGTGTGCAATCAGCTGGAAACAACTTACATATCTAAGCAAGGAATAATGTTATATTGTATAGCTGTAATGAATCCCTATTTTTTTTTTGTCCAATCCATTAAAATGAATGTATATTGAACCATTTTTGTTGTTCATAAATCCAGACAATTTAGGGAGTGACAATGGTCCCTCACATATTGGTCAACAAATGACATTCAACAAGTGACTGATTTTAGTACCTTCAAAATGGCATAATTGTGCTGTTCAAAATTTCTTTCTTAAAACTCAAGCGCTGGAATAAACTTAAAGAAAGAGAACTGAAAGAACTTACCGACGGTTGCAGAGTGGAAGGTGGTGCTACCATCTTTTACGTTTCTGCTTCCGGTGATAATAGTGTTGCTTCTGCCATCTCCCAAGAACATTATGTTAATTTTCTTCTTGGGCACCTCCACATTTTCCCTATAAACGCCAGCCTTAATTCTAATTACATATCTCCTGCTACTCTTCTCCGGCGCGGCATCCACCGCAGCAGACACCGTCCTGTAATTCCCACTGCCGTCAGCCGCCACCACCACGTCGGGAGTCACGGATGAAGATTGCAGCAGCCTCCTATCTCCGGCAGACAACCACTTGGGCCACCCATTCGTGCCAATATCGTCATCTTCTATAAGCTTTCTTCCACTCAGTTTCATCTCATTTGCGATATCTGTATCAGTCATGTTCTTGATCATGGCCAAAATATTACTGCACATTTTCTCCACATGGTCTTCTCCTTTAATCAACTCTTCCCGCACGTGCTTATCTGCACCATCGTGCGAGAATCCATCGAGGCAGGTCTCTTGGTTAGTCATGGCAGCACTCAATAGGGTTTTTAGATCATCAGCATGTTCTTTAAGAGATTTCTTGTTGGGGTACTTCTCAAGATCCTCAACAGCATCATGGAGCTCATCGAGGGTCTCATCGATCGTCTCTAGACAGTCGTGTAATGCAGTTCTTTCGCGTTCTGTCAAATTCTTGCCCTTAGCTATGAGCTTCTTTACCTTGAAGTAATTGTGCTCAACAGTAGTGTGAGTGATATTCAAGGCTAATTCAATTACGTCCTTTTGGCTTCTCACTTTTTTGTTTTCTGTAAGAGAATTGGCTATGGTGGAATAGCATAAATCTGGGTATAATGTACTGCTGCATGAAGATTTGACAATGGTGTGAGCTGGGGAGATTTTTATATCGGCAATTTGGGAGTCTCTTTTTCTTGAATTTACTCCGGCGACCACTGCAACAACTGCAGCAATTAATAAGACTGAAGCAACAAGAGATAGAAGTACAAACTTTTTCTTCTTTTTGGATATTTGATTGTCGCCAGAATGTAAGCCGGAATATGACATTCCGGCGAAGAAATCCTTAATGCGGGACATTGGATTGGGTGGTGTGCGGGCGGAGAGATGTTGCAGATTAAGGAGTATGGATAAATGAGTTTATATAAGTGATTGGAAAATGGTGTCTTTTACTTCTTTAAATTTAAAAATTTCAATGATGGTCCCTACCTACCCTTGTCTCTTTGCTACTGTCTTTATTCTCTTCGACTTTTTTAATTAAAGTATGTAATAATTAGAACTTTTTCTTTTCTACTTTTATTCCATTCCAACAAATTTATCCATGAATTTGCTTGCAGGTAGAGCCACCCGTGTTGTTGCATCTTTTCGTGATTTCATCCAACAAAGCTTTGTCGCCATTGTTTGCTCTATGCATCGTCAGCTCCCTTGCCCGCTGACTTATGCTAGTCGTTTTAATGCATTCTCTCAAAATTTAGTTGCTAACAATTCATCAGAAGTTTGTTGGTCAGATCTCACAATAGTTTATGTCTAGGATGTTAACTAGTAATTTCAAGGGAAAAAAAAAAGAGAAGAAATTTGTAGTTAAAAAGTCGATACTCAAGAAATGTACGATTAAGTTGAACTTTAACAAGTTGAAAAATTTATTAAAAAAAAGTTATGAAACAAGCATCAAGCGTCGTCAAGTCGTCATAATATACTTTATTAAGTGGTCGAACTTGTAAAAATAGCAATCGTGACGAACTCAAGTGCATGGAAAAATATGATCGTTTTTCCTAAATCCTCTCTAACTTTTTCTGATTATGGCCAACCAGCCATAATAAATCATCACACTTTGGTGCCTTTAGATTTTTCTTTAATTATTACGTTAGAATGACCAAAAAGGGCAATTGGCTTCGAGAGTGAGTCTCTGCTTAACTTTTGACTGGCTTAGAGAGGAAGGACATGATGATTATGTTTTTATTAAATTCAAAAACATTGAATAAGCATTTGCTAGTGGTTTATTCAAAGACCACTTTAACATGTTCGGCAAGTAAATTGGGTTAACCTCGCTATGAGATAAAATGTTATTAGAGACGAAAGTTTGTATCTTTAACAATTAAAACTATATTGGTAAAAATTTTCAATGACGGAAAATGTCAATTGAAAATTTAACGAGGAAAGATTGAATCCGTAAATATTATTAATAGAAAAAGCCTTCGTCTATGATAGCTTGACAAGAATCTTCATTGCATGTCATCGATAGTAAAAATTGTCAATGATAATTGAAAATTGTAGTTGTGGTTGGTTGGACGATGAAATTTCATAATGGGAAACATCGTTAAATCATAAACGAAAGTGGACACTTTATCTATTATGGGTGTGTTCTGTAAAGATTAAAATCGGATTAAAATTGAAAAACTAGTCGTTATTGTTGACTTTTATTAGACCAGTGGAATCCAATAACGACTATATTTTCAATTTTAATTGATTTTTAATCTCTACCATGAATCCAATTTTTTAACCATCGACAAAGAGCTCTAAGAAAAATAAATTTAAGCCTCCATTCGGTACATTTATAAACGATTTTGCGTAACCGAATAATAATGAATAATAGTTATAAAGTAATAGTTAAATTATTATGTTATACGTAACCCGTTGATTGATTGGTTGGTTGGTGCCCCAGCTTGAACATTTCAAAAGAACAGCAAGCAAATCATCTCCTTAAATTAATGCTGAAATTGTGCACAACAAACAGAAATTCTCTGCATGCTAATTCTTTAATCTCTACAGCTGTACAGTGTTTTGAAATTATCCGATAATTACCCAATATTCAATACCTCCTTCACATGCACCGCAAGTGGCGGCTGACATTTTACTTATATTTTTTGGATTTTTTCTTTTAAATTTCTTCTGAGAATCTGCTTTTAAATTCCCGCATGGCCATTCTATAAAGATTTCCTTGTGATTTGTGAGATTCCTGTTTTTTTTATTTTCGTTGATTTTATCCATGAATAAATATAATAAACGAGTTGTTTATTTAATATTTATCAACTGTTCTTCACATGTCAAAGTTTTTTTTGTAAAAAGTAAAAACATATCAATTTTATTTGTATATAAAAAAAATGCGATATTTATTTTAAAATGATTTACCGGTTGTCTGGCTTTTTCTCCTCAAGTATTAGCACCCTTTTGACCGTTTAAATGCTAGGTGGGACTCAATGTGAGAGCAAAAGTCAATAAAGATGGCTGATTTTGGCTTGCAACGGTCCAAAAATTAATTTATCTTCCCTGAAAACTGCTCCAGACAAGCACTTAAAGTTGTTTAAGAAAAAACTGATTTATGGCCAGTTTTTAATTTTTCATCACGGTAGCACAATTAGTCTTTAATAATCGAAACTATCCTTAAAACAATCAAGTGAACCTCAAATCTACAAGTTAGTGGAGCTCTATCTATCTAAGTTTTAGTTCTCAACTTGTGCTGACGTCCAAAAATTTGAAATCGAACATGACTTCACAAGAATCAAGTACGTGATAAATTTAACGAAGATTTAGATAATCTTTTCATGTAAAAAAAAACAGAAGGTACGACAATAATAAAGGTTAAAGATTAATTTTCTCGTTTTCGAAACGAGCCCTACTTCTTTTCTCTTTTTGTGTATAATTTTAAATGGGAAATCAATAAGAAGATATTGTCGTTTTACTTTGGGCACGGACATGATAATTTGCACATGGTTGTAGGACCAGTTACCAACCACAGATTGCACTGTATTGGAATACAATGTTATCTTTTCAGATGGCACGACTCATGTTGTGACTTTTTTAGTTTAAAGTGGAGATACGTTTGGACTTGGCAACGCGGAAAGGCATCAAGTCTCTTTCAATTATTGTCTTAAATTATGCAAATATTAAATAATGAAGAATTTTATTCTAGAGATATGCTTTTTCAATTCAGAAAATAAAATATTCTTGCTTCTCTGAATAATGATGAAGATTTAAAATTCTTCATCCAAGACAATCATAACCCTATTCTTTATCAACCTTTAATGGATATTGATACTTACAACTTGTTCACATGGTTTTAACTAGATGTTTCTTTTCTTGGTAGGTGTGGTTTGTTGAGGGCGTGGAGTTGGTGAAATTAACACGTGTTACCCTTAAAGTAAACACATGTTACCTTACAAGTAACGAATTTGTTAATTCAAATGAAATTGAGTAGATTATGGTAGTGATGATAGTGAATTTTTAATAAATAATAGTACATGGTAACACTACGTGTTGCACGTGCGGAACAATGATGCTTAAATAAAAAGTATCATACAATAATATGTTACCATAGAATGTTAATAACACATGTAACTTTAGCTTGTAATTCGTAAAAGAATGTTGGTTTGTAATGAAAAATTAAAATTTTGATTTTGAACGAGGTATATAAGACACCTCTTTATATAAACTACGAAACATCATGAACTTATAGACAATTTAACTCACATTCTGTAAAGAATTAATTCCACATCAGTTCAACCTCCACGTCAGCTAGACATCATGCCTATACGTGCCACAATTCAACTACCTGTCCTTGCTGCCTTATTTCAGTTACACCAGAATTCTGGAGTTGGTTTTCTTATTGTAAATAGATTCCAAGCATCATCCATAATTTATGGATCGAATCATAATTGTACACTCTAGAATGTTCATTGTTAGCTATATATTGTATAAAATTTTAGCAAAAATAATTTAAGCAAATTATTCTCCTCAACTTCTTCTTTTCTAACTTGGTATCAGAGCTCGACCATGGCAAATTCCGGTAGCACACCACTGAATACAAATCCCAACTCCGCTCCTATCTCAATCTCAAGTAGCGCAGTTGCTCCAATGTAGGGAAGCAACCATAAAAAGCTATAAAAGAAGCAGACTATAAAAGGCTTAAGATATTTGGATGTGCATGCTATCCTTGCTTGAGACCATACCAAAGGCACAAATTTAGCTTTCACTCAACTAAGCGTGTATTCATTGGTTATGATGAATCTCACAAAGGTTACAAATGCCTAAGCCCAACAGGGAGAGTTTATATTTCAAGGCATGTTGTGTTTAATGAACAAGAATTTCCATTTGAGCTCTTATTTTGTGTGAATACTCAACTCAATTCTGCAGTACAAGAAACAGTTGTGTCATACCTTCCTTTTTCCCTCCATCTGAACAACTCCAGTTTTACACCAAGTCCTAATGATATAGCTCATTTTGAAGCAACCAATGCTCTACAAAATTCACCTCTTAGCTTGAATGACAATCAACAGGATGAGCTGAACAACAATGAGGAAGGTGGCAGTAATGCAAGAACTTTTAGAACTGAAAAATGATCTTGAAACTGAAGATGAGCTGTCTCAGAGTACTGAAAGACTTGTATCAGATCATTCAAATCATCAGCAACCAAGTGGCAATGAACCAGAAAACAGGAACGAACAAGGAGCCAACAATATGACTGAACATCCCATGATCACAAGAGCAAAGGCTATAATATTTAAACCCAAAGTGTATTCAGGTGAAGCAGTAGAATATGATCCAGAACCATCAGAACCCACAAATGTTAATGAAGCATTGATGAACAAGGATTGGAAGAATGCCATGGAGGAAGAATTCAATGTACTAATCAAAGCCAAAACCTGGAAGCTTGTACCACCCTCACCATCCTAAAACATAGTGGGAAACAAGTGGGTTTTTAGAGTAAAACGAAACATTGATGGATCAATTCAGAGGTTTAAAGCAAGGCTGGTTGCAAAAGGTTTCCATCAGGCTCCTGGAATTGATTTTTGTGAAACCTTCAGTCCAGTTGTTAAAGCTTCAACCTTGAGAATTCTATTGGATCTGGCAGTTTCAAAGGATTGGATAATCAGGCAAGTTGACATCAATAATGTGTTTCTAAATGGGGAACTTGAAGAGGTAGTGTATATGAATCAGCCAGAAGGATTCATAGACAAAACTAAACCAGACGATGTTTGCAAATTGGAGAAAGTACTCTATGGGTTGAAGCAGGCACCTAGAGCTTGGCATGAGAAATTGAAGATGACATTAATGAACTGGAAATTCAAACAATCGAAGGCTGACACCTCTCTGTTCTACTTTAAAAATGAGAAACATATTGTTTTTGCACTTATATATGTAGATGATATTGTTGTGACAGGAAATGACTCAAAGATGGTGCAACAATTCATAAAGATACTGAACAAGAAATTTGCACTACAACTTCATCACTTTCTGCTAATTGAGATGCTATGGCATGACTCGGGACTCTATCTCACACAAACTAGATACATAGCTGAATTACTCAAGAAGTTCAAGCTGCAGAACCTCAAGCCATGTCCCACTCATATGCTTGCTGGAAAAATCATATCAAAAACTGATGGAGAAACTCTGAAAGATCCCTCAATTTACAGAAGAGCAGTGGGAGGACTACAATATCTCACACACACACGGCCAGATATCACCTTTGCTATCAACAAACTTAGCCAATTCCTGTAATTACTAATGTCCACACATTGGCAAGCTTTTAAAAGAGTGATGAGATATCTAAAAGGGACAATGAACCAAGGATTGTGGATACAAAGAAGTGACCGACTAAGCTTATACGGATACACAGATGCAGACTGGGCTTCATGCCCTGATGACAGGAGATCAATGGCTGGTTACTGTGTCTACCTAGGAGATAACTTGATAGCTTGGTCCTCAAAGAAAAAACATGTGGTTGCTAGATCAAGTACCGAATCAGAATACAGAGCACTTGCCTCAGCAGCTTCAGAAATTGCTTGGATTCAATCTCTTTTCAAGGAACTTGAATTGCCTCAAGTATCAACTCCAATCTTATGGTGTGACAACATAAGCGCCGAAGCATTAGCAGCCAACCCTGTATATCATGCCAGAACAAAACACATTGAACTGGACATTCACTTCATTAGAGATAAAGTTCTTGGGAAGGAATTAGAAGTGAGATATGTGCCCTCCTCTGATCAAGTTGCATATTTGTTAACCAAAGGTCACACTCATTCTAGTTTGACTTCTTAAAGGACAAGTTTGGAGTTACCTCAATACCATCCAGCTTGAAGGGGGGTGTAAAGAATTAATTCCACATCAGCTGGACATCATGCCTATACGTGCCACAATTCGACTACCTGTCCTTGCTGCCTTATTTCTGTTACACCAGAATTCTGGTGTTGGTTTTCTTGTTGTAAATAGATTCCAAGCATCATCCATAATTTATGGAACGAATCATAACTGTACGCTCTAGAATGTTCATTGTTAACTATATATTGTATACAATTTCAGCAATAATAATTTAAGCAAATTATTCTCCTCGGCTTCTTCTTTTCTAACTCATTCTTACTTCTATTTATGACAATACGTAAGCTGATTTCGTTCGAAATTTTAGCCGTCCATGTTTTGTGTCGAACCTCTTCATAGTCGGCAAAGATCATAGAAGGAAGTAATCGTAAAATAATGATTTTTAATGAAAAAATTGTAAACGGGATTTTTTTTTTTTAAGAAGGGCAAAAATTGTGTTGTGAAAGAGTTTGCATGTGCTAGGCTGCCTCAGACTATAAAACATCAAGACAGTCTAACTCACATTCGCACTTCCACGTATAATGAAAAACTTGATTGAAATTAGCCGCCTATGTTGTGTCAAACTTGACGACGAACATGCATATTATCTAAGATATTCCACACTGTTATAATCAATCAATGGAAAGAATGCTTTTGAAGTTTGTCCATTGCGACAAGACAATATAGTTCCATTCCAAACATTTCATGTTCATCCATCAACACATGAACTTTCCTATGGTGCGACTTGTCATTTTGTTACTTTAACTTACCAGATTCCACGTAGTGTGCCTATTTGAACCCGAATTAAACACGCGAAACAAAGTAAATTTCGTTATACATTGAGTGGTTCACATTGTTTTTGACCAACGAAAGAATTATCATGTACACTCAGTTCTTTATTTTTCTTTTTCTATTTGTTTTGTTTAAATAAGAAGGTGTGTTTGTCATTTCATAACTTTTTATTGAGAAATTAGGTGAAAATAAACAAAAATGATGATTTTCGCAATTAAATGTTGAAATAAAGGTGAAAATACAACGTTTGGACATTTTGCACGATGAATGTCATACTTAAGGACGTTTTGTCCAAATAACCATTTTATTTAGTCACCGAGTTTGTTGAAGCTCGTGAAAAAGATTGATGATTGATAAGTCTTTAGTAGAATAGTCAATTGAACGATAATATTCAAACTAAAATTAGCTGACAAGTCAAATTAAATTAAGTGAACGTGAATTTATATATAATTGATTGTTGTTCTATTGACGATTAGACTAAATTAAATAAATGTGTTCCTGTTTAAATCACTTTAATTTTTAAACTATTTTGTTCAATATAAAATTAGAAAATACGAAAGTTAAGTTTCGCTACGATTTACTTTCTCAAAATTGTGCACATATCGTGCATGTTTCATATATATACACATATCAGCTCATTTTATATATATACACACACATAAAAACTCATTTTAATAAATGATCAAATTTATGTCAGAAAAATGGTTTTTTAGTGAAATGGGTCAACTTTGAGCCCAATAATCAGTGGGACCCATGCCTTAAATTTAACGAGACCTTGCATATTCACGTTCTACTCCGCGAGAGGATTAACGTGATATATTTACTTATTAAAAACCATTTAG
>CAIGRK010043580.1:0-21842 GCA_903798315.1 Fraxinus greggii | reverse complement strand
TGTTGAAACAATTCTAATTTTTTTTAAAAATATAAAAACATGCATGTTTAAGAACCCTTTTTTTTTGAAAAAAAAAATGAATTTTGGAATATTGATTTGATGTAGAATATGTGGTTAAAAATAAGAATTTTTTTTAAATTTATATGTAATATTATTTTATTAAAAAATGTATGTTTAAAAATAGGTGAGAGAAAAATATTTTTTTAAAATAATGGAAATACGAAAACTACTATTTTTTCCTTTTTTTTTTTTCTAGTTTTTACATTTTATCCTCAACTTGTACAAAACATTGGACCTATCAAAGCAACCCACTAGGCCACGTGACATTAAGTTGCTCCATAAAATAATGAATAATCTTATTTGTGATTATAATGATAAAATATCGATGATGTGACAATTTAAGTGGAATGATGTGATATGACAGTTCAATTTGTCTCTCTAATGAACATTGAACTGTCATATCTTACTAGAATTGTCGTATCGTCAATATTTTATCATTATAATGATAAATAGTATTACTCTAAAATAATTTCTCTCTAGAAGCAAAACCATATTATGTCACTACTATTGGTCGCCTCAGAGAAATCAATCTGCTTTCTCAGCTCAGAACACAATCAAAAAGATGGCTTAATTACAATTATGCACCTGATTTTGTCTTTAAATTACTACTCTGCCAATACAGTTGTTTTACCGGAATCGTTAAGGGGTTGTTTTCTTCGTGTTTTAGTTTTGTATTTTTAGTTTTGAATTCATTTTGAGTTTTGTATTTTGAGTGTTCATTTTGAGATTGTTGAAAACGTATTCTTTTTGCCATTTTTAAAAATTGTTTTGAAAAATAAAATATCTCAAAATGCTTTTACTTTCTTCCCTGAAATTTCTCACTCGTCTCTATCTTTTTCCCTCCTCTCTGTAACCTGCCGGAACCTCATCCTCCTGCCACCGTCTTCATCGCGGACCACCACCGGTCGACTGCCCATCTCCGGGTGACTTAAAAACAGCCCTCAATTTAGTCTAAACAAAATTAATCGAAATGAGGGTCGGATCTCGTTTCGTGCAATCCAAAGAAATCTATGATTCTGACGATGACGTCCGTTTAACCATGGTCACAGACCATATGGGTTACCTTTCTCTCTCTCTGACGCACCTAACCCAACCATGGGTCAAGCCCAATTTCAGCCACAACTCGCTGATTTTATGGGTGAATTTAGGGTTGAAAACTGAAAATTTGTGGTGGTGGCGGCTGTGGTTGGTGATGATGATGGTAGTTGGTGTTGATGATGGTGGTGGCGGTTTTTGTGGTGGTGGCCGTGGTTGGTGATTTGGCGGTTGTGTGGTGGTGGTGTAGTGTGTGGTGGCGGTTTTTATGGTGGTGGCTCTGGCGATGGTGATGTTGGTTGGAGTGATGTTGTGGCTGTGGTGGTGGTTCCAGCGATGGTGGTGGTTGGGGTGATGTTGGGGTGGGCGCGGTGGTTGGTGGTGTTTTGCAGGCAACAATGGTGGTGGTTGGGGGTGATAGTAACTTAAAACAACGAAAACGCATTTTGAAAATTTTGGCCAAGTTACAACTTAGAACACCCAAAATAACAAATTTGCCGTTTTGAGTTTTCTTTGTAAATTTTAAACTTGTTTTCAAAAACGCATTTTCGAAAACAGGAAATAGAACGCATTTTCACTATTTTGAAAATCGAAAACAAAAAATGACTTGAAAACAATAAAGAGAACATGCCCAAATTTTCACAATTTCAGCTCAACACACGAAGAGAATGTGGTCAACCGTCCCCAATTTCTTAGGATGGTAATTTTATTTTAAACCACTCTAATCTAATTTTGATTTCAATTAAAATTAATTGATTTTTGAAACTTGTCTAATTCTCAAATCGAATATTATTCTAATTTTCAAAATTAAACTAGGCATTATATGAATTTACATTAACTAAATATGCATTCAAAATAATCAATATTTTTTTATCACTTGATAGAGAATTCATGAAAGCGAAAATAAGTAACTTAGACGACATTTTAGGCTTTACAACTTATTTTTATGTGAAAAATAAATAAATAAATAAAATAATAATAAACCTGATTCTTCAGTAAAATCAAATATTACTTTTGGCTTCTGTCTTCAAGATTAGGTTCGCTGACCTTATGGTTAAAGTCAAATTATGACTTACTAGTGAAGCGACGACGAATTTGAACATGTTTAGAAGTTGAGCGTCTTAATCAATTATTATCACTGTAAATAGTGAAAGCTAAATGGATAGATTCTATTTGTACTGTGAACACACAAAAATTGGCAAAAGCGGTGTTTTCAGTGGAAATATGCCGTCTCTTCGGTTCGTTGGCCTCCATTAATTTATAGTAATTTTTCTTTCTCTCAAAGTACAATCTTCGATAAATTAATAAAAATTTATTCTTCTTTTCCAATCACACATCCTTAAAAAAATATATATATAAATTGGAAATAATAGAGCCAGCTATATCATTGTTTAATATTTATTCTTGCAAATTATTATTTATTTTTGCATTTTCCTGGAATTTTTTTTTCTTGGAGGTGATGAATTGAGATATTGAGATCTGCTGGCAGACATTTCTACCACCTTATTCCCCTCATATTTCTTTTGCAGATTCTTTGTTCAAGTGTCCACACGAATCAAAATTCTGCCTTTTTTTCTTCTTCTGGCTACATTTTTTCTGCTTATTGCACCCGTAATCTACTTATTTTAAACTTATACAAGCTTGAAATTGAGGGCCAAAATCAAAAACTAAAACACCCACATGCTTGATTAGTTTGATTTCAAGATTTTATCGAGACTCTTTGGAGCAAAGATTGTGCCGTCAGGTTCTTTGTCGGGTGTCTTTTATTTGATTTCTATTCTTAAAAGAATCTTTTCTTAGTTTGTTTCAATATATTTCTCCGTCTAGGTTTTTTGTGGGTAGCTGAAATTTTTAAAGGAAGTGGTAGGGAATTGAAGAAAGCTGGAATCTTGGGAAGTTCTTGATTCGTCCTTTGATGTGGGTGTTCAATTCTTGGTCTTTTATCAAACAGATTTGAGGCAATTAGATGGATAAGATACAAATTTTTACTGAGCGTGGAGGGTCGACAATGTGGGAGGTCTTAGATTCAAATGAAAATAGCAAGAATTCAGAAGGGGTTTCAATTTGATGTTGTTAGATTGATATGAACATAGCAAGAATCAGAAAGGGTTTCAATTGGATATTGTTTGAAGTTACTTTTCCTGGTTAATTTCTTTGTTAGATGAGTTTATTCCACGTATTTGTATTTGGCTTAAAGGCGGTGTATCAACTTTTGATGTCATGTTACTGGTTTTTGTCTCTGATTTCTTTGAATTTGCTGAGTAATGGTGGAGTCATGACTGCCAAGACCAATTGGCTTGGTGATGCAGGGCGGATATGGATGAAATTGTGGGATTTGATTTTGGAAAGTGGTTATAAGTTCCACCATTATTATTCTCAGTATATCGGGTCGAGGAAAGTTGGGAAAAACTGGTGGAGGAAGCTTTTAGTGGCATGGATTGGATTCTGGATCGTAGCATCGGTTTGGGTGTTCTGGTACATGAATTCGCAAGCTTATGAGAAGAGGAAATAGGCACTTGCGAGTATGTGTGATGAGAGGGCTAGGATGTTGCAAGATCAATTTAATGTTAGTATGAATCATATACAGGCCATGTCTGTTTTGATTTCAACCTTCCATCATGGCAAGAACCCTTCTGCCATTGATCAGGTAAGATACATCATCTTTAAGCTGAATTTTGGTTCACCGTAGTAGACCTAAATTTAGTATAGAAAAAGAATGGATAATAATAGTTGGACGGTATTACTGTGGATAATATTGTTTAATCTTATAGTAAAATAAATGTCATTTGCACTATCAACCGTATAATGTAACGCGGAGGATGGCGATGATTTTATATGGGATAAAATAATGGCATTTTTTTTAAACTAAAAGATCAAAGAATATTAACCATCTTAATCCACCGTAACACCATTCACCTATCTACTGTGATTTTTTATATGGTCTATTATGATGCACCAAATGCAACCTAAATTTTTAAGTTTCGTTTCTCGATTGAAGACTGAGACTGATAGTTCTTCACATGATAAATTTGTTCAAAGGAAAAGTTCTTGTGAGATTCTTGTCAATAGAGCTCATCGCATTTATAGCATTAGTATTCATATCCTTGTTCTTTTCCTTCTACTTTCATGTATCACATCCGCGAAAAAATTCGAACTTTAAGATCTTGCAGAATACTTTTGCGAGGTACACGGAAAGAACAGCTTTTGAGAGGCCCCTCACAAGTGGGGTGGCATATGCTGTAAGGGTTCTCCACTCTAAAAGAGAGCAATTTGAAACTGAACAAGGCTGGTCCATAAAGCAAATGGACGATGTTGAACAAACCCCTGTTCATGAAGACGAATATGATCCAGCGGACCTTGAGCCATCACCGATTCAGGAGGAATATGCCCCGTCATTTTTGCCCAAGATACTATTTCACATGTAATTTCTGTTGATATGCTCTCGGGAAAGGTAAAATTCTAAGTTCTATGACCTATACTTTACTTAAATGTTAAATGATTCTGAGTTGTATCGAACCATTTAAACATAGACAACATGCTATATAATCCAATGAATTTGCAAGCTCATTGTTAACATTACGTCTCTTTTTTCTTACTTCATTTTTGAAGTTGAAAGGAGAGGTAGAAAAGAAAAGGGAAAAAAAAAGGTCAGGAGACTTTATAACATCAATCTTTTTGGTGACAGGAAGATCGTGAGAATGTATTACGTGCAAGAGAATTAGGAAAAGGTGTCCTCACTGCTCCTTTCCCGTTGCTTAAAACAAACCGCCTTGGAGTAATATTGACTTTTGCTGTCTACAAAAGAGGTCTTCCCCCTAATGTCACCCCAATTGAAAGGATCGAAGCAACTGCTGGGTATGTCATCTCACTTCAAATTGTGTGTAGATGTTACGCTCAAGCAGCTCTAATTTTGATTTTTAGATCTTTCCAGAATAACGGATTTGCATGGAAAAGTAGAGGGAATTTATTGTAGCTCAAAATTCTAGTTCTATAGCATTGTAATCTGCTGGAAGATTTGGCCAAACTAAAAGAAACAAATATATAATTATGTTATAAAAGACATTTTTTTCTTTTCTTTTTTGAAGCTTATTTCTGTTAAAAAAAAAGACATTTTTTTTTTCCTTTTTTGAAGCTTATTTCTGTAAAGTTATTTCCGTTAATAAACAATCAAATCCTTATATGACTTCTAATATTCTTATTCTCCTAGACAAAGATTAACAGTGTTATATATTCTCCTAGACGAAGATTAACAGTGTTATATCAACTGTTGATGAAATGACTATTTTAATGTTTCTATGTCTTCTAAATAGGTACCTTGGTGGAGTTTTCGACATTGAATCACTTGTAGAGAAATTACTTCAACAGCTTGCCAGCAAACGAACTATCCTTGTGAATGTGTATGATACGACTAATATCACCAATCCTATCAGCATGTACGGTTCAAACATGTTGACTGATGGGTTGCATCATATCAGTGCCCTTAACTTTGGAGATCCGTTCAGAAAGAATGAAATGCATTGCAGGTGATCTAAACTCTCCTCTTTGAGCTTTTGCTTCTCAGCTTTGCCATATCTAGCTAGATAACAGGAAACAGAGACAAAATCTCTTATAAATTAATTAGCTTTTAGGCATCAAGATAAGTATCAAGTATGGATGAACTCATAAGAGATTCCGTTCTTGAAAATCTTCACTTCTAAATGCCTAGAATATAGACGGATTTCTAGGTTCTCGATTTCCATATTCCTTTGTTCTTGTTGGTTACATGTAAAACCTAGAGAAGCTTATATCTGCTATTTATCATGATTCCATTGCTGATACTTAACTGTTAATAAACATATTCTACAATGCAGATTCAAACAAAAACCGCCATGGCCTTGGGTTGCAATAACAACCTCGATTGGCATTCTTGTAATTGCATTGCTCATCGGGCAAATATTCCATGCCACAATGAATCGAATAGCCAAAGTTGAGGACGATTATCATCAGATGATGGAGCTTAAGAAACGTGCCGAGGCTGCTGATGTTGCAAAGTCGCAGGTACTTGTTTTAATTACTTATCAATTAAATTTATATTAAGCTCTTGTTTGTCTACCATTCAAGTAGGAAAATGAGTTTTGGAATAACGAATTTTTGGAGAATGTGTGGTTAAAACGTAGGAAAAAGTTTAGGGTTTACGTGGGAAATAATTTATTGTGATAATGTGTGGTTGTAAATGAGTTTCAGAAAAAATGAGTTTTGAAATAATGGCAGTCAAAACGGGGGCTAAATGTGTATGTGCAAATGCATCTAAACAAATTCTTATGATTGCAGTTTCTTGCTACGGTTTCCCATGAAATCAGAACCCCAATGAATGGTGTTCTTGGTGAGTACTAAAATTCTTTCTTTTGCCGGTGACGTAATTCAGTATTTCTGATTCCTTGTGTTGATGAAATTACACGCGAAGATATCACTGATGACACCATTCATATATTTTAGGGATGCTGCAAATGCTTATGGATACAGATCTAGATGAAACTTAACAAGATTATGTCAGAACTGCACAGGACAGTGGTAAAGCTTTAGTTTCACTAATGAATGAGGTTTTGGACCAAGCAAAGATTGAATCTGGTAAAGTTGAGCTGGAGGCTGTTTGCTTTGATTTGAGGGCAATTCTGGATGATGTTTTATCACTATTTTCTGGAAAATCACAAGAAAATGGAGTTGAGGTAAATCATACTTTTGATTTCTTTTTTTTTTAGCCTGCTCGTTTTGTTCAGTGCTCTTACTCGGAGGCCCTTTTATTTGCCTATAGCACTTCCTTTATAAAATTGCATAAGCAGTTGGCAGTGTACATCTCTGATAAAGTCCCCGAAATACTAGTTGGTGATCCAGGAAGATTCCGGCAGATCATTACAAATCTGATGGGCAACTCAATCAAAGTGAGTGGCTATATTTTGAATTTGTTATTCACACTGAACTATTTGGGCTAAATTTTGAAGTTACGGTATTTCATAGATTATATAAGACTAAATTTTCTATTTGGGAAAGAACTTGGTAGCTAATCCATTGTGAAGTTGCACAACAGATATAATGCTTTTTATATGAATGTGCATGAATTTATTGTTCAAAAGAGATACACATGTTCTATCATGAATGTGTTGGCAAAAGTAAAGAAATTAAAAATCTAGAGGATGTATTTTGTATTAGACTAGTTTGAAAAGGAGTCAGTTCGATTCTCTTTTGATTTATTGTTTTTCTTGCATTACTTGTGCGTTTTCTGGGTTTTCATCTAGTATGTCGCTTGTTTGTGAATTCTGTATTGTGATAAATGGCTTGAATTTGTATAATGCTACAAGGTTATCAAAGCTAACAAGCAACTATGTATGCATTTTGTAAATGTCAACTAATGATTTCTTATGCTGGTAGTTCACCGAGAAAGGACACATATTTGTGACTGTCCATCTTGTTGAAAAAGTGGTGGAATCAATGGAAGTGGAGACAGAATCACCTTCAAGTGGCACTTTGAGTGGATTGCCTGTAGCCAATAGAAGGCGAAGCTGGGAAGGATTTAGAATTTTCAGTCAAGAAGGATCTGCTACTTCATTATCATCATCCTCAAGTGACCTAATTAATCTGATAGTGTCAGTAGAGGACACGGGTCAAGGGATCCCATTTGAATCTTAATCACGTGTATTTACCCCATTCATGCAAGTCGGTTCCTCGATCACAAGAACACATGGTGGCACAGGTATTGGGCTAAGCATAAGCAAGTGTTTGGTCCACCTAATGAAAGGTGAAATTGGGTTCGTAAGCTTGCCACAGATTGGATCCACCTTTACTTTTACAGCTGCTTTCGCCACTGGCTGCTCAGGTCTGAATGACCAGAAGAGTCAGCAAATTAACAATCAGCCCAACTCCATTTCTTCAGAATTTCAGGGAATGAGTGCTTTACTTGTGGACCCTACACCCATAAGGGCACACGTCTCCAAATATCACATCCAGCGACTTGGAGTACACGTTGAAGTGATTCGTGATTTGAATGACATAGAAGTTGGGAACATGATTATAAACATGGTTTTTATTGAATTGGAAGTTTGGCGCGAGGATTTAGGCTTGTTGACTCTCATTGTCAGCAAACTGAATAGAACAAATTGTAAAGTTAGTCCTAAAGTGTTTCTTCTATCCAATGCAATAAGTTCTACTCGAGTCAATTTCTCTACTACAGGTGTTTCCACTCCATTTGTCATCATGAAACCACTAAGGGCAAGTATGCTTGCTGCGTCCCTGCAGCGCGCCATGGGTGTTGGAAACAGAGGAAATTATCGGAACGGAGAGCTTCACACTTTATCCCTCAGCAATCTTCTGCGTGGTAGAAATATTTTAGTTGTAGATGATAATCAGGTTAACCTCAGAGTGGCTGCTGGAGCCATAAAGAAGTACGGTGCTGATGTGATCAACGCTGAAATGGGGAAAGAGGCAATCTCACTGCTAACACCACCCCATCATTTCGATGCCTGTTTTATGGATATTCAGATGCCGGAAATGGATGGGTAAGCATCACACAATTTTTAGTTACGGTATTGATTGGCATTTATGAACTTCAGGATTCAGTTATTAGATCCACGGTAACTTCTCATTTGTTGAATATGGAAAAAACTATGAAAGGTGTGAGCAGCTTATAAGCTACTTCTTTAGACCAATTATTTGTGTAAATGAAGTTTTTGAATGTATATCATATCAGCTAACTTTTCAGGGTGCAGTTTTTTCCTTCTTACATTTCTAGATATTATTTGGTTTCTTGGAGTTTTAGCTATTTTATAATATAGAAATTTCTACAGCTTTGAAGCTACAAAGAGAATTAGGGACTTGGAACTTAGCATCAATAATCATCTCCAACGTGGTGAACTCTCTCTTGATGCTTACGAAAATGTTTCAATCTGGCATGTGCCTATTTTGGCAATGACTGCTGATGTGATTCAGGCTACAAATGAAGAGTGTCTGAAGTGCGGAATGGATGGATATGTCTCCAAACCGTTCGAGGCTGAGTAAGTATATAGGGAAGTTTCCCGCTTTTTTTCACAGAGAGTCGAATGAGGATTATTGGGAAGAGTCTTCTGATTGATGCTCACGATGATGCTAGCTGAAGGCACGCATTCTTCAAGTTACCTTAAGAGTGTTCATATTCGTAGTAGATTTTCAACAACTGTGAGTATGCAATTGAAGATCTTTCTTTTCTTTTTCAACTTTTGACTTTGCTAATCTTGATTGTGTTCTCATCTGCGTCGTTCTTACTCCAGTAAAATGTGTGTTCTTCAATTGAATCACGATGTATAATATTCTTAATGGGGATGTCGTCGTGCTCCATTGGTCGTGTATTCAAAGAGCCTGTAGCTGGACATGACCTCTGACGGACTCGGGTGATCTGGATATTGTGGATACCGTGTTCCCGGTGAGAGTAAATTTGCAAATATTGCGGAAAGTCGCATTGCTCAGTGAGGAAGTCATGTTTGTATAATAGATAGTAATTTAGGATGATAGGAGTGTAATATAGTCGACAGTAGCAGGTAGATGTACATTTTGAAACTAGGACGAATTCGTATGGATTGTAGTGTGCAAAATGTTGTTCGTTATAGAACGAAGAGGAGCGATCTTAAAGAACAGTCTCTTTTTTTTGCGTTGTAAATACTTCTTTGTTTAAAACAATAGATAATCAGCGGAAATTTAAATTGACATTGAACTTTAAAAGTTTCCTGAATTGTCATTGAACTTGACGAATTTGTTAAAATAGTATCACGTTTTATTATTTCATCTATCGAGTCCTTCAGTCCGTTAACTTTTAAAATAACGAGAGGAGTGACAATAATTTGATAGGTCCAGTAATTCGTATGACTTTTGAAGTTCAATGGTAAATGAATAATATTTTAATGGCAACTTAACAATAGAATCTTTTTTTTTTTCAAACTCAATTTCAACTACACGTTATACATAATAAAATATTTTGTACGTAAATTTAAAATTTTTTCCCTATTTTTTAACTTTTGGTTCTCCAACAAATCATTATTCAAAAACTCATTTTAATGGATGTCAAACAAAGATAATTTAAATGACTATTTGAAAATATTTCAATGATAATTTTTGACCGCTCGAAATCTAGTTTAAGCCAAGAAAAAATCTTCGAAAAGTAGCTTGGTTTATCTATAAGATTTGAACTTCCTAAATTTTAAGCCTAATTATATCGGCATCAATATCTCTATCGTGGTGATCGAGTAAGATTTTAATCTAGTTTTTCTATAATTGAGTGGTCATTTAAGAAATCACCATGAACTTTGGTGACTAATAAAATTAAAACAAACTTCAGAGACTATTCTATAATTTAGTTGTCTCAAATAATATTTTTATTTTTGGAAAGAAAAAATTGAAGTTCGAAATAAATAAAGGCAGGCAGGCGTTCATTACACGCAATCTGACGAATTTATCCTTCGACCGTGTTTAAATATTCCCGCCGGAAGGGCAAAACTAAAAAAGATGGATCCTGATGCTTTATCCAAGGCTTTCGTGGAGCACTACTACTCGACCTTCGATGCGAATCGAGCCGCGTTGGCGGCTCTGTACCAGGAGGCTTCAATGTTTAACAAGTCGCTGAAATTTTCAACTTTTGTTTAAACTCACCTTCTGGCTTCTTCAAAAAAAAAAAGTAATAAATTCACTAAGCATCTCGTTAAAAGTGAATATCATTTGCCGAAAATGATATACACAAAATGAGAGTCGTCCAGTTCAGAGAACTCGGATTGAATCTTCCCAAGCTCTCCCATTTTCAGCATGGAAATGATATGCACAACTTTCAAAACTCCAAAAAAGTAATGCAACTTCTACGCTTAATTTACAGTGCCTGGTGAGATTTTATGGCAAAAATAATAATTTCTATCAAGTAAAATTGATGTAGCGTATTTGCACCAGTTTGCATGAAAGCTATAGCCTATAGCCCAATGAGGAGAGCAATCCACTGTATCACCCAAAATCAAGTTTGAGAATCCACCCAAGCGCAATCACCCTAGTCTCAAGTAAAAATTATACTTCTACAAAAATTGCTCATCCCTCGATAAGTGTTTTAACTGTAACGTATCCATAATCCATGTAATTCCTTTTTCAGGAAATCAGATGTGCACATCAATTGCTTCAATTACAAATCCACAACCATTTATCACAAGTATTATCAAGCCTCTATCTAACAAAGCTTTTTGAGATTATAAGTTGGTGAATCCCATTTCATGCGTGGGCGTGTCAAACAACCAAGATTTAATTTTCTCACATTAACCCCTATTCATCAAGAATGTAATGTACTGCTCTCTGCTGCTGTTCATTAACCAACATTTACAAACCATAGTACAAATTGATCAAGCTGGAAACTATTTCGCCTAAAAAATTTACAGAAAGAACCCAAGTTTATGATATCAGATATTGCAACTATGTAAATTGGGAAGCACCGCCATTTTCTATATGGGAAATGTCAGCACGAGAGGATGATGTTGTTTCAGATTCTGGATTTTCAAGCTCGGCCTGCCACATTTTACAATTAATGCTAAGTCACAGTGCACAAATTTCATGAGAAAGAAAACCGAATGGATATGCAATACATTTTGCAATTAGATGTTTGAAATCTTAATCAGAGGCATCTAGATGTATTTATGTAGCTAATGAAGCCGGAGCTGGATATATAGTTATGTACTACCTCTATCCCGAACACAAGTTCTTTTAGCGACATACATTTAGTCTATGTTTGAGCCCACTTTTTTTTTCATTTTTTTCCATTCATTTTTATACGGTACTCATTTTCAACCACACATTCTCCGAATAAAATAATATTACACACAAATCTAAAATTTTTCATCACTTTTTCACCGCACATTCTCCCAACAATCACTATTCAAAAACAACTTCTTCTAAAAAAATGGGGCCAAACACTAGCTTAATATCACCATATTTATTTTAAACTTCCCGTAGATGTTTATAGTAACTGTTCTTGACTTTTCATTTTTGCATGAAGAAGAAGAAATGATCTAAATAAAAAAAACGGCGTGCTTGTGATTTTGAGACAAAACTTGGCAAGAGAAAGCAATTGTTTTAAGATGCTTTTATTACCTTAGCTTGAAGATATTTTTCAAGAATACGCTGATATTGCTGACGTGCCTCTGGAAATTCAACCATAGACAGCACCATGGAGATACCCTCTTTAATAGCTGCATCCACTTTCTGCTTGCGAAATGCCTTAAGAATGTCTTCATCATCACTTTCTTCAATGAATTCCGTGTCGAGCCGAAATCCCCGCAAGCCAACTCCTCGTCGGCGCCACCTCAGCACTACCTTCTCCATTATACCAACTGCCCAGCATACCTTATAATACCTCCTAACCTGATAGCCTCTCACATGGGCCTGCCATGAAAAGAACAAGAGCCTCACCTTATAACCTTTACCACTAATTCATTTAAATGCTTCGTCGAATTTAGTAATTTACTATCGCAAGTTCCATCTTCTTTTGTAACTGGGGTGGGGGTCAAAAGATATACTTGCCAAAGGGAATTCACAATGTTAGAATGTGACTTTTATATCAACTGAGTTGAACAAAAGAACACATTCTGCGAATACACTTGCACCATCATTAATTTAGCAATTTGTAATTTTTGGAGGCCTACAACTTTCAGTAAGAATTTTTCTCTACTCCCTTTATTTAATGTGTTCAATAACAAGGATCCATCTGGAATGGAAGTTAATCTTAACCATTATATTTTAATATGTAAACGAAAAGTCAACCCTCAACTTTTTTGTTCCAAACTTCACAGCATCTACAAGTCAGTCAAAGTACTAACGATATTTCTTACTAAAATTACTTGTACAGATGAAGTTAATGACTGAACTGGCATGTTTTAGGATAAAAGAACTTGTCAGTTTTTGGAAGGAAGCATCTACTGAGATTGCATCATACTCACCTGAGTTTCGTACACCGGACAAGTAATATGCTTGGGAAAAAGTGACGCACCTGTATCTTCACTACTTTCTGGCGAAATGCAAGGAAATTCTTCCGCCCTTTCCAGCCTCGATATTTCTTCTGAATAGACAGAGCAGCCGAGTTGTAGTCACGTGTATTGCGAAATGCCACTTTTGATGCTGCTGAAAGACCCTGGATGTCATTTGATAATGTACTGTACTCATCTCCACTAGCATCAGCAATGAAAACTGTAGCTTCCCTCTGCTGCCTTTTCCGAAAAGAATGTGCACGAAATGCAGATTGAATACGTGCAGCTGCCTGAGAGGCATTCCGGACAGCAGCTAAGGTGCACTTCAGAGAGTCCTGATCTTCATTGATAGAGGTGCTTGTACTTGATATACTATTCACCGTTCTTTCTGCTTCCAGAGCTGCAAATCCTTTAGATTGCTCACTTTCTTCCAGTGTGAGGGATGAGAGATGGCCAGTTAGTGCCATTTCTGAAAGATAACCTGCAAGTCCCCTATGCTTACTTGCAGCAGCAATGGCTGCCGGAGTTTTACCAGTTGGGTCCTGTGAATTAGGATCCGTAACTGCTCCAGCAGATGCACCACATGCTATGAGAGCGGCAACAAATTTTTCCCTGTTATAAATATAACATTTCAAGTAAATCATGCTTTCCAACAATAATAAATACAATTTACTAGAGAAGGTCTTCCATTGGTGGCACTAGCATAAAAAGCAAGAGATTCATTTTTTTCCTCCCCTTCCGTTCACAAGATCGACCAGACTGAACAAAATTAGCGATAACTGATACATATATTTGTTCCGATTGGTTATGCACTAACAATACCTCAACCTTAATACTCTAAAACGTGTGTTACTAATCCCATTTGGTACTGAAGAGAAGATTAGTAGTAGAGGGACCAAAAGTCTAACTTAATTCAGGTTGAATTTCTACTGAGGAGTTGAAGACATCAGAAGTTGGAGCTACATTTCCTTCACCTTTTACAATGTAATTCAAGAAATTCCTTTGTATTTTTTAAAATAATAGTTTTGAGTTACAAAAATATTCCAAACAAGAGTTAAATGCAATTCATTGTGTAGAAGTGCCAAATGTCATGAAACTGACAGATATCCATGAAAATGGAAAAATAAAATAAGGCTTACCTCCCAAAATATGCGGCCCAATGAAGTGCAGTCCACCCATTGATATCACGAAAATTTACATTGACTCCGGAATTGAGAATTGGCTGTAGTCCCCACTCAAATCCCAATCCAGCAACCATGTGTATGATCCCTTGTTCTTTCTTAGATAAAGAAGAGTCCAGCTGATTATTCTCTCGTAATCTAGAAGAAAGCCATAGTTCCAACTTGTCTTTCAGAAGTTCCTGTAGAAGCCATTCCTTAGTGTTTGATGATGCAGAAGTGCCAACTGAAAGAGTATCAATGATTTGGCTCCACGAGGGTTCAGCCTTTTTGGACTTGCTCAACAAATCAATTCTAGATTCAGGGTCATCTCCTTTTTGAACCAATGGATACGAGAGAAGCATCTGCACAAATCGGACAAGCAACAAGAGTTCTTCTGGACTCTTTCTAGTCCCTGTTTCAGTGATGTTACTGTGTGTGCAAACACTAGGCTTAGCACGATATTCGAATTCCCTAACTTCACTGCAGGACTCCCGATTTCCTGAAGTAATGCAAAGAGCAACTTTTCCAGGCAAGCGAGGAGGAACAGTGCAGCGGATAACACCTTGTTGAATGATCTGGACAGGAACTTCAATGTCACCAAACATACAAGCCCATGCACACTCCGGCGGACTGCAGAGGAAAGACCCAATAATGACAACCTGCAAAGTAGAGTTTGAGCCTTGAAGAGCCATTTTCAAAAATCAGCGGTGACTTGACAAACTCAAAAGAAAACTCGAGGATCACATATTCATATTGTCTGATTCGTGTCATAATGCCTAGATTTCAGGGAAATCCAGGATGATCATAAGCATTCCAATCCATGAATTGTAGCACATTGAGATGGGAAGTTGAATTCCTAGGATGTATACTGATATCCAGCCGAGTCAAAAGAGTGGCACATTTCTACATCCAAGGGAAATTTTGGAGAAAGATAGCTTAAAGCCAGCATGTTTATTTTGTAAAAGCGGTCCGTGAAAGAGTTTTCAAATAGAAAAGTTTCAACCATTCAAGTTTTGGTTAGTTTGTACAATGTTCCCCCTCATTTTTTTTTTAAGGGTCATTAACAATCTTATCTTCATACCTAAAACAATGAATTCGAACAGAAAATCACAATCACCGGCCAACAAGCACCAACATAAAGCAAAGAAAACGGATGAAATAAAGTAATGAGTACACCTAATAGGCAAGCAAATATTGTAGTCATTAAACAAAACTGGAGAATATACGATCACTCGAAGTTCGATGTAAGTTTAACAAAGTAGTTAATTTCACATATATAAAAAAAAAAATACTTACCGGCATAGAGTGCCATAGATGGACGGAAGGGGAGGAGTTTCTGGTAATTTTTCATTTATTCTACATTTTATCTTATTACATATTCTTGACTAAGGAAACTTTTTGCTCTCTGGAGACAAAGGCTTCCACAGTAATTCATCTTTCCAAAAGCCAAAAGATATCCCCCATTGTTTTTTATGAAAGCATTGCCACGTGGTTGGACTGACGCAACTTTCTACTCTACCTTAGATTAGTCTAAAATATGTTATGTTCTTTTCAGGTCAATATTCATAGACTCTTCTAGAAAATTAATAAACTTCGTTTTGATTCTTTGAATGAGAACAATTTCTACACTTTTGAGATAGAGAGCTCTATGCAACAAGAAAGGACTGCAAATAAGAAAAGGACTGCAAATAAGAAACTTGCTAAGCAGAAAATAAGTTGGAAAAATTTGTGATTAACCAAAGAAGAATATCCGCAGGGTGGAAAGTCTAAGATCATCTAAGGCAATTTGAGCTGAGCAGAAAGGAAACAAAAAAAATGGATGTATTGAACAACTAACCAGAAATTAATGAATCGGCTATCTTATATCATCTCCAAAGTGAAAAAATAAATCAGCTAAGAGAAATGTGGTCAGATTTCCACTGCCTCACAAAAGAACAATCAACAACTAAGAACATTTAACATCCTTTGGAAGATATATAAATATGAGACGAACCCAAATTACATGCATACAACTCCTCGAATCTGCAGGTAATTGACCTTATTTTCCAAAAAGTACTGAAAGTACTCGTTTACATCATAAGCCATAAAAGGTTTGCTAGCTTGTATAATATCAAATACGAATAAGCCATGATTCATGAAACAGCTTCTAATATAAATTTGAGTTTCAAGAAACGTACCTTGGCAGCATCAGAGGAATAACACCACTCTGGAGATATCTCACGTATTGTGAACTTCTGCCTTTGGGAAATGGTCAAACTGAAATTGTCTTCAAGAGGGATTCCAATCTGACTTTGGTCAAAAATTGTTGGATAGCAGTCCAGATTGGTACCATCAGTATTCACTGAAGGAGAATATGCAGGAATTTTGATAGACTCTACTTCTTGGGTAAACATCATAGAAGCTGTCAATATAAAAGAGTTGTCATAGTACTTTAAAAACCCAAGAGTCTTTCTGAGTGAAAAGTATTCCATGAGAAAAACTTACAGTCTTGTGCATAACCTAGTCCATCAAAATTTAGCCAATTATAACTTTCCTGCTCCCTTACTGCCTCATTTGGTAATGGATTGAGAAGCATATCCTGTGGTAAGTGTGACTATGTTAACATAACAGAAACATCAAGGTTTCCAATTTTTAGCCTGAAATGTTAAATGCCAAAAAACATATTGCTACTGTGATTCAATTTAATTCTATATACTTCCGCATCATGTATCGTTCTATAAGAATAAAAGAATGCAGGGCGTGTTTCTTCTATAATTATATGAATGTATTACCTATTAATTTGATCATATTAGTGTTCATTTGGACTATGAAGTTTCTAATTGCATTTTTTAACTAATATAATCAAATAAACAAGCAATTATCATGCCAATTCATACATTCGTTCTTTCAACTATCTCAATATTTTTAAGCCTGTACCTTTTTCCTTTTGGAAAGGGCTGAATCTATTAAAATCAGGGCATGGAAAAGAAGGGAAATAACAGAAACAAGGATATTCATAGCCACACAGAACATAGATCACAGTTTATTTGAAAATCAAGCCAAGAACCTATACAGCAAAGTATCTTCGATACTCAAAAATATGTTATACATTTTTGTGAAGGCCTAAATCTCGTTATAGAAAATCTTCATACAACATACAATTCAGTTTTTGGTAGGACTGTGTCAAGGCTTAAACCCTGAAATCATAAGCTTTGAGGTTCCTTGTGAAACTGCACAAGGAGCGCCTGAAGTCATAAGCCTTAAGCCCTTTGGAAAACGTTGCTTACTATATTATGAATATGCTCATTCTTAACCCATCCCATCTAGTTTTACCGTAGATTCATCTTTATAATTCTTATCTCAGTTTCACTCAATGAATGTGTACGTTTGTTCTTTATAGCCAACATTAGAGTGATATAGAATTCCTAGTCCCATTGAAGTTCACTAACATTTCCCCTTTTGTCATACTAATTCCAATCATACGAAATCTCATATGCATCCCTTTACAAGTCCAACCAATCTAGCAGTGTAAGTATCATCATCTCAAATTTCCACCTCCCCATGAGTGACTGGAAAAAGTGTTGAATCTTTGAATCTTCAGTTTCTTGGTAATCTCCAACATGTACTGCCTCTCGCATGTACTCCTACCTTGACTAAAACTACACCCCAATAAAGATGACATAAAAGAATAAAACAATGGAATTTAAATCAGAATTGGCTTTTCCAAAAGAATCTGTGTAGAGATGAGTTTAAATGCCTACAGGGGACAAATCGAATTATACTGCTATTTCAAAAACGTTAATTTTGACGGATCAAAAATAGTAAAAGGGAGGGTGTTCTTGACACTGCATGGAAAAGGGAGAAACTTTTTACCTCATGCAACACGTTTTATCATAGAATCACGAAACGACTAATAGTCATCAAACTAAAGGAAGGATATTGTCAAGTTCGAGATGAAATGACAAGTAAATAATACTCTTCTCACATTTTCGTTCAATTTGTGCTCATATTTTTCTTGTGTTTCAACATCAAGCAAACTCTTAGAGCTACAGAGCATCTCTCCCCAAATATTGACTTCAGGCCCTGTGAGTTGATGAGGATGTTCCATCCTGTCACCTGCAAAGTCATACCCCATTAGCAACCTTTTTGATAACATAGAAAGTTACTTGTGGATGACCCTTTAATTAAATAAATAACAGGGAAACGAGATACACCTGAGTGTCTTTGTGAAAGAAGATTCTCTGAATGATCTGGAGTTTGAGCAGACAAATCATAAGCAAGTAGCACTTTTTCTAAATCAATTGAGTCCTCATTCTCAATGTAGATTGTGTTAAATTCTTTCTCCACGTCGTCATTTAACCTTGATTCCTGTTCAATGTGTCGCAGTGCATCACTTAAATCAGACTCCAATGAACTATTGACCTTCGTTTTCTCTATAATGTCTGATGGATTTATCCCATGAATCTCGATGACTTCATTTGAACCAGTTTCCACGGATCCAGGACTAGGCTGACTCTGATTTGGTTCATTTGATTCACCAATGAAAACGGAGTCTGGCTGCTGAGTTGCAAAAGAGGTCAGACTTAGATTGAGGATAGAAGAAGATAATGGCGAGGACTGATGTCAATCTAGCATTCTGTGTTCACTATAACTCAAAAAAATTGGACGTGTTATCTTACTGCGCAAGTTATACAAATATAACTATGAATGCTCTTGTTAGTTACAGTCATTGTGCATGGAAGTAAACATGGTTCACACGTCCAATTATCATCTACAGGAACTAAATGGACTAATACACCAACATGAAAAATTTGCATGTGCGTTGTGGACTTTGAACAAATTGCCAAGTGCCAACCACAAAGATTGATATTGGATAAAGATCAACTTTGCTCTGCGGTACAAGACTTTAACATGAAGAAAAGTAATTTCTGCTGCATCAGTAGGAAACATGGGCAGAATAGCAATTTTGCTTAAAGCTGTCAGGTAAGCCACTGCAGCTATCGTGAAAAGCTGTGAGTTCTACTAAGTAGAAGACAAAACAATAAAAAATGAAAAGTTCAAAACAGAACCGTATGGATGCGGGTGTCACTTAGGCATTTCAATTACTATAGATTACAGTAAGAAAAAGAAACAGAAAAAAGGAAGAAGAAGAAGAAGAATAAGTACTGGCAAGTGAAGGAAGACTCACCACCCCAATATCTCTGTAGTGAACAAGAACAATGTGATCGTAGGCCCTGCTCAAACCCAAGAATATATTAATTAAAAGAGTTGGAAAGGAAAATGGCCCAAATTAACTTTTCAGCCCACTNACTCACCACCCCAATATCTCTGTAGTGAACAAGAACAATGTGATCGTAGGCCCTGCTCAAACCCAAGAATATATTAATTAAAAGAGTTGGAAAGGAAAATGGCCCAAATTAACTTTTCAGCCCACTATTATCTGAGAATAAATTGTTGGATCCATAAGACATTTGTTTCTATCTTTGTGCGCACATTTATCTAAGTTACAATTTTGACAAGTAAATGTGAGCAAATTAACATCAGATAAATGTCCAAACTCACGGGTCCAACATCCAGAAGCTGCGTCTCTGAAAGCTAGGGTTCTGCTGTCCACGAGCATAATAGCAATTTAGAACTTCAGCATTTCCAACCTAACGTAAGAATAATGTCATTTATCAAATTAAAATTAATAAATGAGATGATATTATTAAACTCCACAAAACTCTAAACAAGGCAAGATGATAATGGAAACACTTGAGATGAATCTTGTCAATGACATATTGTCACTTATGTTATGGTGGCTGTCTACAGAATAGCCTCCGAGCTTGGCCATAGAAACATGGAAAGGCTGGAGCACACATTATGATAATTCTATCATAAAACTTATGCCTTGAAGAGGAAGACCGAAAAATCCTTACCTTTATGTTCTGGAACTGTTATAATTCCTCCATAAGAGAAATAATTTTATCAAAGTGTATCAGCAACAATGAGAGCTAGAAATTCAGAGGAAACATGAATGACTTTTGATTATTTTGTTTAAAAGACGTAGAGGCAATATGAGAATAACAACCTTAAGTCGTTCATGTGATTCAGCAATAGTCCCCTGATCTTTCCTTCTACGCCAACTATGACCGTCTTTCCGAAAATATTTTAGGACTCTTTTATTGAATAGAAACAAAGATCCACCTGTTTAAGTTCGTGGAAATAAAATAAAGATTGTGTAAAGGGCATAAGAGTTGCACAAAAATGAGAGAGAAGAATATGAACATTACTATCTGGCATATGAGGGACTTCGTGCGTGATCTGGTGCTCCTCATGATTCTGAAGTATGAAAAGCACTTCAACTGGCTTTAGCCACCGAATTTGAGCTTCCCGAACCAGATAATTGATATCATATCCTGAAACTCAGAGAATGATTACATAACCATAACTTTATTTATCCATGGCGCCACTAGCTATTATTACATATCAAAAGAAGAAGAATCGTGGAAAACTGCATTTCCAGGAACATATAAATGATCGGAAAAATTGGCAAAAAGTGTACTCCTTTGAAAAATGTGTTACATTTGAAAAGGAAGGAAACATGCCAGATGGTTTTTTTTGTCGAGTGTGCTTAAATGAATACTGCTGAGAGTCGGAAGAAGAAAAAAGACAAAAAAGTTTCTTCAAATTTCTGACATTGATTACACTATGGTGTGATCGGTAGAGATTAAAATCGGTTTAAAATTGAAAAAATAGCCATTATTATTCACTTTTGTTAGACGAGTGGGACCAATAACGACTATATTTTCAATTTTAATTGGCTTTTAATTCCTCCCAAATAAGTACTTGTGTGGCTAAAATAGACACTATCTAAAACAGACAATATACCTGAGTACTTGGAAAAGTTCAAACTGCAAATTTCAAGGTGGAACATCTAACACGCTCTTTGTTAACCATTTGGCTAAGAAATGAAGACACCAGAAATCAGTTTAAGGCTATTAAGGGTTCTTTTATGAAGCCCAGAACCTCCCGATCAAAAGTCTTTGTAACTGAGATTGTGCATTTACTATATTTTCTCCAATTTAATAACTTTTTTGTTTTGGATTCTAAAACCATCAACTCGGAAAAATAAAAGCTGGGCACTCTTGAACTATACTGCTTACATAGATTCTTAACAAAGCAAGATACCCAAGTTTCCGAACTGTCCTTCAAATTTGAGCAACTTAAACTCTATATGCTAACAATAAAGAAGCAAAACACTAGCAAAAAGGGTAGTGCTGGAGAAATATTCAGGATCACAATCAATCTAACACCCAATAATAGAAGTCATAGAGAACAAAAATGAACGGAATTTAAGTAATATAACACCATACATATATTTTTTACTGCAAATAACACTTGAGTTACAGATGTTAATCAAATCAACGGAGTTATAAAACTAAAATAAGGAACGAAGGATATCATCTCACCCGATTGCATCGTAGTAGTAGTAGTATTGAAAAATCAACAAAGGCAGTAATTGCAGGAAAAACACGTCAATTCAATTGTGAACATAATCTATTGAAATAAATGCACGAAATTCCCGTAGCGCCCGTTTGGCCATTTTTGGAAGTGTGTTTTTTTTTTTTAAAGAAAA